>PYDT01000183.1:12500-25000 GCA_004837865.1 Musa balbisiana
AAAAAAAAAAAAAAAAAAAAAAAAAAAAAAAAAAAAAAAAAAAAAAAAAAAAAAAAAAAAAAAAAAAAAAAAAAAAAAAAAAAAAAAAAAAAAAAAAAAAAAAAAAAAAAAAAAAAAAAAAAAAAAAAAAAAAAAAAAAAAAAAAAAAAAAAAAAAAAAAAAAAAAAAAAAAAAAAAAAAAAAAAAAAAAAAAAAAAAAAAAAAAAAAAAAAAAAAAAAAAAAAAAAAAAAAAAAAAAAAAAAAAAAAAAAAAAAAAAAAAAAAAAAAAAAAAAAAAAAAAAAAAAAAAAAAAAAAAAAAAAAAAAAAAAAAAAAAAAAAAAAAAAAAAAAAAAAAAAAAAAAAAAAAAAAAAAAAAAAAAAAAAAAAAAAAAAAAAAAAAAAAAAAAAAAAAAAAAAAAAAAAAAAAAAAAAAAAAAAAAAAAAAAAAAAAAAAAAAAAAAAAAAAAAAAAAAAAAAAAAAAAAAAAAAAAAAAAAAAAAAAAAAAAAAAAAAAAAAAAAAAAAAAAAAAAAAAAAAAAAAAAAAAAAAAAAAAAAAAAAAAAAAAAAAAAAAAAAAAAAAAAAAAAAAAAAAAAAAAAAAAAAAAAAAAAAAAAAAAAAAAAAAAAAAAAAAAAAAAAAAAAAAAAAAAAAAAAAAAAAAAAAAAAAAAAAAAAAAAAAAAAAAAAAAAAAAAAAAAAAAAAAAAAAAAAAAAAAAAAAAAAAAAAAAAAAAAAAAAAAAAAAAAAAAAAAAAAAAAAAAAAAAAAAAAAAAAAAAAAAAAAAAAAAAAAAAAAAAAAAAAAAAAAAAAAGGCGTAGATGGGTCCTAAACAATGTTCTATTTGTTACAATATAAAAAATTAGTAATTAATAGATATATATAATGTTATACAGATGTTCAATTGAAATAGTTAAGAAAATCTAGGAAGTCCTATATATGATAGGATACTTACCCGCCAGCCAATTATTAGGAAATACCTAAGACAAATTTCCTCAATAAAACTAATACAATTTGTAACTGGAGGAGGAAAATATCCATTACTCCAGTTGTTCACCTTAACAGCTTCAACATTCTTCTGCTTCATGTCCGCAGCACAATGATGACACCATGATTGAATGTATTGCCTTTCTAAGGTTTGCAATCAAAGCAAATGTTGTTGCATCCTGGTGTTTGATCAACCACTAGGATGGCAAGGTGTCTGACTTGAGGTCAGCAATATTTGAAATATAGTAGGATTGTATATGCCCTAATATATGACAAACAAAAATACTTGAGGTCAGCAAATTTTGTTTATTTTTAGGATAAACAAAATTTTATTTTTTTTTTTTTTTTTTTTTTTTTTTTTTTTTTTTTTTTTTTTTTTTTTTTTTTTTTTTTTTTTTTTTTTTTTTTTTTTTTTTTTTTTTTTTTTTTTTTTTTTTTTTTTTTTTTTTTTTTTTTTTTTTTTTTTTTTTTTTTTTTTTTTTTTTTTTTTTTTTTTTTTTTTTTTTTTTTTTTTTTTTTTTTTTTTTTTTTTTTTTTTTTTTTTTTTTTTTTTTTTTTTTTTTTTTTTTTTTTTTTTTTTTTTTTTTTTTTTTTTTTTTTTTTTTTTTTTTTTTTTTTTTTTTTTTTTTTTTTTTTTTTTTTTTTTTTTTTTTTTTTTTTTTTTTTTTTTTTTTTTTTTTTTTTTTTTTTTTTTTTTTTTTTTTTTTTTTTTTTTTTTTTTTTTTTTTTTTTTTTTTTTTTTTTTTTTTTTTTTTTTTTTTTTTTTTTTTTTTTTTTTTTTTTTTTTTTTTTTTTTTTTTTTTTTTTTTTTTTTTTTTTTTTTTTTTTTTTTTTTTTTTTTTTTTTTTTTTTTTTTTTTTTTTTTTTTTTTTTTTTTTTTTTTTTTTTTTTTTTTTTTTTTTTTTTTTTTTTTTTTTTTTTTTTTTTTTTTTTTTTTTTTTTTTTTTTTTTTTTTTTTTTTTTTTTTTTTTTTTTTTTTTTTTTTTTTTTTTTTTTTTTTTTTTTTTTTTTTTTTTTTTTTTTTTTTTTTTTTTTTTTTTTTTTTTTTTTTTTTTTTTTTTTTTTTTTTTTTTTTTTTTTTTTTTTTTTTTTTTTTTTTTTTTTTTTTTTTTTTTTTTTTTTTTTTTTTTTTTTTTTTTTTTTTTTTTTTTTTTTTTTTTTTTTTTTTTTTTTTTTTTTTTTTTTTTTTTTTTTTTTTTTTTTTTTTTTTTTTTTTTTTTTTTTTTTTTTTTTTTTTTTTTTTTTTTTTTTTTTTTTTTTTTTTTTTTTTTTTTTTTTTTTTTTTTTTTTTTTTTTTTTTTTTTTTTTTTTTTTTTTTTTTTTTTTTTTTTTTTTTTTTTTTTTTTTTTTTTTTTTTTTTTTTTTTTTTTTTTTTTTTTTTTTTTTTTTTTTTTTTTTTTTTTTTTTTTTTTTTTTTTTTTTTTTTTTTTTTTTTTTTTTTTTTTTTTTTTTTTTTTTTTTTTTTTTTTTTTTTTTTTTTTTTTTTTTTTTTTTTTTTTTTTTTTTTTTTTTTTTTTTTTTTTTTTTTTTTTTTTTTTTTTTTTTTTTTTTTTTTTTTTTTTTTTTTTTTTTTTTTTTTTTTTTTTTTTTTTTTTTTTTTTTTTTTTTTTTTTTTTTTTTTTTTTTTTTTTTTTTTTTTTTTTTTTTTTTTTTTTTTTTTTTTTTTTTTTTTTTTTTTTTTTTTTTTTTTTTTTTTTTTTTTTTTTTTTTTTTTTTTTTTTTTTTTTTTTTTTTTTTTTTTTTTTTTTTTTTTTTTTTTTTTTTTTTTTTTTTTTTTTTTTTTTTTTTTTTTTTTTTTTTTTTTTTTTTTTTTTTACGCTAAATGTGAATCTTAGAAAATTGATATGATTTATCAAATATTCACATTAAGTTAAAATAAAAAAAAAAAAAAAAAAAAAAAAAAAAAAAAAAAAAAAAAAAAAAAAAAAAAAAAAAAAAAAAAAAAAAAAAAAAAAAAAAAAAAAAAAAAAAAAAAAAAAAAAAAAAAAAAAAAAAAAAAAAAAAAAAAAAAAAAAAAAAAAAAAAAAAAAAAAAAAAAAAAAAAAAAAAAAAAAAAAAAAAAAAAAAAAAAAAAAAAAAAAAAAAAAAAAAAAAAAAAAAAAAAAAAAAAAAAAAAAAAAAAAAAAAAAAAAAAAAAAAAAAAAAAAAAAAAAAAAAAAAAAAAAAAAAAAAAAAAAAAAAAAAAAAAAAAAAAAAAAAAAAAAAAAAAAAAAAAAAAAAAAAAAAAAAAAAAAAAAAAAAAAAAAAAAAAAAAAAAAAAAAAAAAAAAAAAAAAAAAAAAAAAAAAAAAAAAAAAAAAAAAAAAAAAAAAAAAAAAAAAAAAAAAAAAAAAAAAAAAAAAAAAAAAAAAAAAAAAAAAAAAAAAAAAAAAAAAAAAAAAAAAAAAAAAAAAAAAAAAAAAAAAAAAAAAAAAAAAAAAAAAAAAAAAAAAAAAAAAAAAAAAAAAAAAAAAAAAAAAAAAAAAAAAAAAAAAAAAAAAAAAAAAAAAAAAAAAAAAAAAAAAAAAAAAAAAAAAAAAAAAAAAAAAAAAAAAAAAAAAAAAAAAAAAAAAAAAAAAAAAAAAAAAAAAAAAAAAAAAAAAAAAAAAAAAAAAAAAAAAAAAAAAAAAAAAAAAAAAAAAAAAAAAAAAAAAAAAAAAAAAAAAAAAAAAAAAAAAAAAAAAAAAAAAAAAAAAAAAAAAAAAAAAAAAAAAAAAAAAAAAAAAAAAAAAAAAAAAAAAAAAAAAAAAAAAAAAAAAAAAAAAAAAAAAAAAAAAAAAAAAAAAAAAAAAAAAAAAAAAAAAAAAAAAAAAAAAAAAAAAAAAAAAAAAAAAAAAAAAAAAAAAAAAAAAAAAAAAAAAAAAAAAAAAAAAAAAAAAAAAAAAAAAAAAAAAAAAAAAAAAAAAAAAAAAAAAAAAAAAAAAAAAAAAAAAAAAAAAAAAAAAAAAAAAAAAAAAAAAAAAAAAAAAAAAAAAAAAAAAAAAAAAAAAAAAAAAAAAAAAAAAAAAAAAAAAAAAAAAAAAAAAAAAAAAAAAAAAAAAAAAAAAAAAAAAAAAAAAAAAAAAAAAAAAAAAAAAAAAAAAAAAAAAAAAAAAAAAAAAAAAAAAAAAAAAAAAAAAAAAAAAAAAAAAAAAAAAAAAAAAAAAAAAAAAAAAAAAAAAAAAAAAAAAAAAAAAAAAAAAAAAAAAAAAAAAAAAAAAAAAAAAAAAAAAAAAAAAAAAAAAAAAAAAAAAAAAAAAAAAAAAAAAAAAAAAAAAAAAAAAAAAAAAAAAAAAAAAAAAAAAAAAAAAAAAAAAAAAAAAAAAAAAAAAAAAAAAAAAAAAAAAAAAAAAAAAAAAAAAAAAAAAAAAAAAAAAAAAAAAAAAAAAAAAAAAAAAAAAAAAAAAAAAAAAAAAAAAAAAAAAAAAAAAAAAAAAAAAAAAAAAAAAAAAAAAAAAAAAAAAAAAAAAAAAAAAAAAAAAAAAAAAAAAAAAAAAAAAAAAAAAAAAAAAAAAAAAAAAAAAAAAAAAAAAAAAAAAAAAAAAAAAAAAAAAAAAAAAAAAAAAAAAAAAAAAAAAAAAAATAATTTCATCGTTAAATCCGAGATTCAACATAAGTCACATACATATGTATATATTAGTTACAAACATACATCAAGTCACGTTTACAAGTAATTTCATATAGTTGCATTATTCACAATTGTTCATGTAATGAGATCATTCAAAAGTGATCAGATCCTTAATAGACTCAAAATCTTTTTAGTTAAAAGGACTACAACATAAGGATATCTCAAGCAATGTTTAATAAGTTTGCATTGTATTGGGTGAGACTGTATCACAAGGTTAGATGGGTCATAAACAATGTTCTATTTGTTACAATATAAAAAATTAGTAATTAATAGATATATATAATGTTATACAGATGTTCAATTGAAATAGTTAAGAAAATCTAGGGAAAGTCCTATATATGATAGGATACGTTACCCGCCAGCCAATTATTAGGAAATACCTAAGACAAATTTCCTCAATAAAACTAATACAATTTGTAACTGGAGGAGGAAAATATCCATTAACTCCAGTTGTTCACCTTAACAGCTTCAACATTCTTCTGCTTCATGTCCGCAGCACAATGATGATACCATGATTGAATGTATTGCCTTTCTAAGGTTTGCAATCAAAGCAAATGTTGTTGCATCCTGGTGTTTGATCAACCACTAGGATGGCGAGGTGTCTGACTTGAGGTCAGCAATATTTGAAATATAGTAGTATTGTATGATGACTCTTATATAGGACAGCAAAAATACTTGAGGTCAGCAAATTTTGTTTATTTTTAGGATAAACAAAATTTTATTTTTTTATTTTATTATAATTTTTTTATAATAATATAAAATTTTAAAATTAATAATGTTTGGATAAATAAAATTATTTAATTTTATTTTATAATAATATAAATTTAAAATTTTAAAAATTAGATGCTTGACATTATTAAATTTAATATAATTTTTCCCCTCATTTGTATGGGAGGGCTTCTCGCACTTACCCAGACTAGTCTGGTAGTATTGCCCATACTATGTGATAGTATTGACCAGACTAAGCGATGGTACTATCGACAATTAATGTAGTCAGATGGTGGTACCACTAGAGCCAAATCTCCGATACTCTATTTGTAACATCCCTCATTTTTTTAAATTTTATAAATGCTTGTTTGTAAATATGAGGATTATTTAATAATTTTTTATATTAAATAATTTTATATTAAAAGTTTATGGCTAGGGACCTAAATGTGAATCTTAGAAAATTGATATGATTTGTCAAATATTCACATTAAGTTAAAATAAAAAATGAAGGACATATGTCACTAGCTAACCAAAGTATGGTGCCGCCTATGTTTGTTCTATGGATGACACATAAGCCCTTTTCATGCATCCTTGTCAATTTGCAATCCTTGTGTTTGCCAAACCTAAATAATTAGATGAAAGATTAAAGGAAAACTTAACAAAGGAGGGATACTTGCTGCAACTTTGTTTGAGAAGAGAAGAGAAGAGGAATTGAAGTAGAACAAGGAAAAGAAACTTTATTTTTCTTGAGGTTTTGCATCAATTCTCCATATTTGGGAATCAAACTTTTCTAAGGTAAGTATTCTAACCTCATCCCATAGTAATCCTAATCTATGTTTTCATTTTAATTCTACATAATTCGAAAGATTTCAGCTTAGCACCAGACATTTCTTTCGTTTTGATACAAAGCCATGAATTTATAATTTTTCGGTAATCTGACCTCTATGCATTGTTTCGGACCTAACTTTTAATACCAAACTCTGATTTAGGTAAACCTAATCTTGTAATACAAATGCAAACTGAAACATCTGTTTTCAGCGACCTTGTGGATTTAGAAATTAGAGCTGATATTTTCAGATCTTTTGCTACAAAATTATTTGTAACTCCCTATTGTAAACTCCAATTCATATAAATCTTAATTTACCTAAAACTAGATTGACACATCTTTAGAATGACACCTATTTTGTATAAATTGAAGTATAATTGGTTATCCAAATAATTTATAAAATATATCTCTCAAATTATGTCAGAATCAAGCTTTGGTCGATTTTGCCTATTCTTGTTTTTTCTCTTTGGAAATTGATTTCATTAAAAGCCCTTACTTCAGTTGAGCTTTACATTATTGCTTTAAATTCCTGTTTCTTATGCTTTAATTATTTTTATACCTGATTTTATTATGTAAAGTTTATGTTTGTATCGTAATGTTTCATATAGGCACGTGCATTCTGTTGTTCCGCATGTGTTACCGATATGTCCCAATTTTATTATTCATACTATCCTTTTGTACACTAGTGTTTGTAGGATAAATGTGAACATTTATCAGAAATAGTAAAGAGAGTTATGCTGAGAGCCCGCGATGCTCTGTCGTTCCCCTATGACTTCACTCAGATGTGGGTGGATGGAGCTCCCAAACTATCACGAACGGTCATCACGCACCTGCAATAACTTCGTTTAACGAACCATTCGTTGCTTTTGTTTACATGTATAGAAACTTGGCAGCATGTTTTGGCTTGGTTTTATGTTCTTTTGCTTGTAAAAATATAAGTTCGAATAAATTACAGTGCTATAGTGCGATTGCTCACCGAATTGAGCAAAATAGTCCAAAATGGCTCTGTTTTCACATGCCACGGGTTGTTTTCGACAGCCCACTATTATACTCGAAATGTCAGCCATCTCAACACCCTAGAACCACCCGAGTGGCACCATGTCCTTCATGGTTTGTTGGCTTCATGTCCTTCATTGCAAAAGACTCACTTAGTTTCTTCTTCAATCTGTCAATTGTAACATATCTTTCCTAAGGATATGCATGTAATCAACATAAAGTAAGAGAATAATAAAATTCTTACCAAACTATTTGATGTACACACAATGATCTGAAGTCATTCTTTTGTATCCATTTTCAGTCATAAATGAATCAATCTTTCTGTACCACTAGCTTGAAGCTTACTTCAGCCCATACAAGCTTTTCCTCAACTTGCAGACAAAGTTCTCTTTACCTTTGATTTTGAAGTCTTTTGGTTGCTTCATATAAATTTCCTCCTCCGAATCACCATGAAGGAAAGTTGTTTTCAAATCTAGTTGCTCAACCTCCATGTCTTGGCTAGCAACAATACCAAGAGCAACATAAATAAAAGACATTTTAACAATAGGAGAAAAAATCTTCTCAAAGTCAATACCTTTCTTTTGACTAAAGTCTTTCACAACCCATCTAGCTTTGTACTTTGGTTGAAAACAATATTCTTGAGTCTTCAACCTAAGACCCATCTAGCATTGTTTTTCTAACCAAATAATAAATGTGGCTTTCATTTACTAACCACTTCTTTTTCTATTCACTTTCAACTGTTTCCTGGTAACTCTTTGGTTCACCTGCATTAGTAAGCATCAAAAACTCGTATGTATAGTATCTTTTGGAAGGTTGATGTTGTCTAAAAGATCTTCTCAACTGAGGTTGTATAGAAAGTTGCTCTCCAACTTCTTCTTGTTCAACATGTCCTACAGGTAGATAAACATCAGGCTCTACACCATCTTTTAGCACATCTCCCCCATCACCTTGATACTTTGGAGGAGTAATTGGGTCACAATCTACTAATCCTTTTGTAGAAGTCTTAGTTGGTGTCTTCTTCTTCATAATTTATTTTTTAAGGATAAAATTATATTTTATTTTTAGGATAAAATTTTATTTTTCGGATATAATTTTATTTTAGGATAAACAAAATTATTTTTTTAATTTTTTAAGGATAAATTTATTTTTTTAGGATAAACAAATTTTATTTTTTTTTATTTTTTAAGGAATAAAATTTATTTTTTAACGATAAAATTATATTTTATTTTTAGGATAAAATTATATTTTATTTTTAGGATAAAATTATATTTTATTTTTAGGATAAACAAATTTTATTTTTTAAGGATAAAATTATATTTTATTTTTAGGATAAAATTATATTTTATTTTTAGGATAAAATTATATTTTATTTTTAGGATAAATTTTATTTTTTAAGGATAAAATTATATTTTATTTTTAGGATAAACAAATTTTATTTTTTAAGGATAAAATTATATTTTATTTTTAGGATAAAATTATATTTTATTTTTAGGATAAAATTATATTTTATTTTTAGGATAAATTTTATTTTTTAAGGATAAAATTATATTTTATTTTTAGGATAAATTTTATTTTTTAAGGATAAAATTATATTTTATTTTTAGGATAAAATTATATTTTATTTTTAGGATAAACAAATTTTATTTTTTAAGGATAAAATTATATTTTATTTTTAGGATAAACAAATTTTATTTTTTAAGGATAAAATTATATTTTATTTTTAGGATAAAATTATATTTTATTTTTAGGATAAAATTATATTTTATTTTTAGGATAAACAAATTTTATTTTTTAAGGATAAAATTATATTTTATTTTTAGGATAAAATTATATTTTATTTTTAGGATAAATTTTATTTTTTAAGGATAAAATTATATTTTATTTTTAGGATAAACAAATTTTATTTTTTAAGGATAAAATTATATTTTATTTTTAGGATAAACAAATTTTATTTTTTAAGGATAAAATTATATTTTATTTTTAGGATAAACAAATTTTATTTTTTAAGGATAAAATTATATTTTATTTTTAGGATAAACAAATTTTATTTTTTAAGGATAAAATTATATTTTATTTTTAGGATAAACAAATTTTATTTTTTAAGGATAAAATTATATTTTATTTTTAGGATAAAATTATATTTTATTTTTAGGATAAACAAATTTTATTTTTTAAGGATAAAATTATATTTTATTTTTAGGATAAAATTATATTTTATTTTTAGGATAAACAAATTTTATTTTTTAAGGATAAAATTATATTTTATTTTTAGGATAAAATTATATTTTATTTTTAGGATAAACAAATTTTATTTTTTAAGGATAAAATTATATTTTATTTTTAGGATAAACAAATTTTATTTTTTAAGGATAAAATTATATTTTATTTTTAGGATAAAATTATATTTTATTTTTAGGATAAAATTATATTTTATTTTTAGGATAAACAAATTTTATTTTTTAAGGATAAAATTATATTTTATTTTTAGGATAAACAAATTTTATTTTTTAAGGATAAAATTATATTTTATTTTTAGGATAAACAAATTTTATTTTTTAAGGATAAAATTATATTTTATTTTTAGGATAAACAAATTTTATTTTTTAAGGATAAAATTATATTTTATTTTTAGGATAAACAAATTTTATTTTTTAAGGATAAAATTATATTTTATTTTTAGGATAAACAAATTTTATTTTTTAAGGATAAAATTATATTTTATTTTTAGGATAAACAAATTTTATTTTTTAAGGATAAAATTATATTTTATTTTTAGGATAAACAAATTTTATTTTTTAAGGATAAAATTATATTTTATTTTTAGGATAAATTTTATTTTTTAAGGATAAAATTATATTTTATTTTTAGGATAAAATTATATTTTATTTTTAGGATAAAATTATATTTTACACTACACACACATAACATACACAACACACACACAACACAACACACACACAATACACATACACACAACTCATAACACACACAACAACACACACACACACAATACACATACACACACAACACACACATAACATATACAACACACATAACATACACAACACACAACTCATAACACACACACATAACATACACACAACTCATAACAACACACACATAACATACACAACACACACTACACACACATAACATACACACAACTCATAACAACACACACATACACACACAACACACACACACAATACACACACACACATACACACAACACACACAACTCATAACACACACACATACACACACACATATACACACACACATACATACACAACACACACACAACTCATAACACACACACAACACACACACAAACAACACACACAACTCATAACACACACAACACACACACACCACACACACACAATACACATACACACACACAACACACACTACACACACACATATACACACACACAACACACACACAACTCATAACAACACACACACACATAACATACACACACAAACAACACACACACACACACACATACACACACAACATACACACACACAACTCATAACAACACACACACATACACAACACACACAACTCATAACAACACACACATACACACACACAACATACACACACACATACACACAACTCATAACACACACACAACATACACACACACATACACAACACACACACAACTCATAACACACACACATACACACACACATAACATATACAACACACATACACAACACACACACAACTCATAACACACACACAAACAACACACACTACACACACAACACACACACACATATACACACACACACACAACATACACACACAACTCATAACACACACAACACAACACACACACACACAACACACACACACAATACACATACACACACACATAACATACACACACAACATACACACACAACTCATAACACACACAACACACACACACATACACACACACACACACATAACATACACACACATATACACACACACACACATAACATACACAACACACAACTCATAACACACACAACACAACACACACATACACAACACACACAACACACACACACACATAACATACACAACACACATAACATACACACACAACATACACACACACACACAAACAACACACACACACAAACAACACACACTACACACACATAACATACACAACACACACACACATATACACACAACTCATAACAACACACACATACACAACACACAACTCATAACACACACACAACTCATAACACACACACACACATACATACACAACTCATAACAACACACACACAACACATACACACAACTCATAACAACACACACACACATAACATACACACACACAACTCATAACACACACACATAACATACACAACACACACACACATATACACACACAACTCATAACACACACACAACAACACACACATACACACACACAACATACACACACATATACACACACACAACACACACATAACATACACACACACATACACAACACACACACACAACTCATAACACACACACACACAACTCATAACACACACACACATAACATACACAACACACACACATAACATACACAACACACACTACACACACACATAACATACACAACACACACTACACACACATACACACACAACACCCACACACACACAACACACACACATACACACACACACACCACACACACACACAACACATACACACACACAACACACACACAAACAACACACACACAACTCATAACACACACAACACACACACATACACACACACACAAACAACACACACACATATACACACAACTCATAACACACACACACATATACACACAACTCATAACACACACACACATACACACAACACATACACAAACACAACACACACATACACACACACACATACACACAACACACACACATATACACAACACACACACACACACACACATATACACAACACACACACAACACACACACATACACAACACACACACACACAACACACACACACACATATACACAACACACACACAACACACACACAACACACACACACATAACACACACACACATATACACAACACACACACACAGCACACAAACACAACACATACACACACACAACACACACACAAACAACACACACACAACTCATAACACACACAACACACACACACACATACACAACACACACACATCACACAAACAACACACACACATATACACAACACACACACACACACACCACACACACACACATACACAACACACACACATATACACACAACTCATAACACACACACACAACACACACACAACTCATAACACACACACACAACTCATAACACACACACACAACATACACACACATATACACAACACACACACACAACTCA
>PYDT01000183.1:35000-45000 GCA_004837865.1 Musa balbisiana
ACACAACTCATAACACATACACACACACACAACATACACACACAACTCATAACACATACACACACACACATACACACACACAACATACACACACAACTCATAACACATACACACAACTCATAACACATACACACAACTCATAACACATACACACAACTCATAACACATACACACAACTCATAACACATACACACACACAACATACACAACACACACACAACTCATAACACATACACACACACAACTCATAACACATACACACACACAACATACACACACACACACACAACTCATAACACATACACACACAACTCATAACACATACACACAACTCATAACACATACACACACACAACATACACACACAACTCATAACACATACACACACACACAACTCATAACACACACACATACACACAACTCATAACACACACACATACACACAACTCATAACACACACACATACACACAACTCATAACACACACACATACACACAACTCATAACACACACACATACACACAACTCATAACACACACACATACACACAACTCATAACACACACACATACACACAACTCATAACACACACACATACACACAACTCATAACACACACACATACACACAACTCATAACACACACACATACACACAACTCATAACACACACACATACACACAACTCATAACACACACACATACACACAACTCATAACACACACACATACACACAACTCATAACACACACACATACACACAACTCATAACACACACACATACACACAACTCATAACACACACACATACACACAACTCATAACACACACACATACACACAACTCATAACACACACACATACACACAACTCATAACACACACACATACACACAACTCATAACACACACACATACACACAACTCATAACACACACACATACACACAACTCATAACACACACACATACACACAACTCATAACACACACACATACACACAACTCATAACACACACACATACACACAACTCATAACACACACACATACACACAACTCATAACACACACACATACACACAACTCATAACACACACACATACACACAACTCATAACACACACACATACACATACACACAACTCATAACACACACACATACACACAACTCATAACACACACACATACACACAACTCATAACACACACACATACACACAACTCATAACACACACACATACACACAACTCATAACACACACACATACACACAACTCATAACACACACACATACACACAACTCATAACACACACACATACACACAACTCATAACACACACACATACACACAACTCATAACACACACACATACACACAACTCATAACACACACACATACACACAACTCATAACACACACACATACACACAACTCATAACACACACACATACACACAACTCATAACACACACACATACACACAACTCATAACACACACACATACACACAACTCATAACACACACACATACACACAACTCATAACACACACACATACACACAACTCATAACACACACACATACACACAACTCATAACACACACACATACACACAACTCATAACACACACACATACACACAACTCATAACACACACACATACACACAACTCATAACACACACACATACACACAACTCATAACACACACACATACACATACACACAACTCATAACACACACACATACACACAACTCATAACACACACACATACACATACACACAACTCATAACACACACACATACACACAACTCATAACACACACACATACACACAACTCATAACACACACACATACACACAACTCATAACACACACAAACAACACACACACACACACACACATACACACAACTCATAACACACACACATACACATACACACAACTCATAACACACACACATACACACAACTCATAACACACACACATACACACAACTCATAACACACACACATACACACAACTCATAACACACACACATACACACAACTCATAACACACACACATACACACAACTCATAACACACACACATACACACAACTCATAACACACACACATACACACAACTCATAACACACACACATACACACAACTCATAACACACACACACACACACACATACACACAACTCATAACACACACACATACACACAACTCATAACACACACACATACACACAACTCATAACACACACACATACACACATATATATGTATATATTAGTTACAAACATACATCAAGTCACGTTCTACAAGTAATTTCATATAGTTGCATTATTCACAATTGTTCATGTAATGAGATCATTCAAAAGTTGATCAGATCCTTAATAGACTCAAAATCTTTTTAGTAAAAGGACTACAACCATAAGGATATTCTAAGCAACTGTTTAATAAGTTTACATTGTATTGGGCGAGACTGTATCACAAGGTTAGATGGGTCATAAACAATGTTCTATTTGTTACAATATAAAAATTAGTAATTAATAGATATATATAATGTTATACAGATGTTCAATTGAAATAGTTAAGAAAATCTAGGGAAAGTCCTATATATGATAGGATACGTTACCCGCCAGCCAATTATTAGGAAATACCTAAGACAAATTTGCTGAATAAAACTAATACAATTTATAACTAGAGGAGGAAAATATCCATTAACTCCAGTTGTTCACCTTAACAGCTTCAACATTCTTCTGCTTCATGTCCGCAGCACAATGATGATACCAAGATCGAATGTATTGCCTTTCTAAGGTTTGCAATCAAAGCAAATGTTGTTGCATCCTGGTGTTTGATCAACCACTAGGATGGCGAGGTGTCTGACTTGAGGTCAGCAATATTTGAAATATAGCAGTATTGTATGATGACTCTTATATAGGACAGCAAAAATACTTGAGGTCAGCAAATTTTGTTTATTTTTAGGATAAACAAATTTTATTTTATTTTATTTTATTATAATTTTTTTTATAATAATATAAATTTAAAATTTTAAAATTAATAATGTTTGGATAAATAAAATTATTTAATTTAATTTTATAATAATATAAATTTAAAATTTTAAAATTAATAATGTTTGGATAAATAAAATTATTTAATTTTATAATAATATAAATTTAAAATTTTAAAATTAATAATGTTTGGATAAATAAAATTATTTAATTTTATAATAATATAAATTTAAAATTTTAAAATTAATAATGTTTGGATAAATAAAATTATTTAATTTAATTTTATAATAATATAAATTTAAAATTTTAAAATTAATAATGTTTGGATAAATAAAATTATTTAATTTTATAATAATATAAATTTAAAATTTTAAAATTAATAATGTTTGGATAAATAAAATTATTTAATTTTATAATAATATAAATTTAAAATTTTAAAATTAATAATGTTTGGATAAATAAAATTATTTAATTTTATAATAATATAAATTTAAAATTTTAAAATTAATAATGTTTGGATAAATAAAATTATTTAATTTTATTTTATTATAATTTTTTTTATAATAATATAAATTTAAAATTTTAAAATTAATAATGTTTGGATAAATAAAATTATTTAATTTTATAATAATATAAATTTAAAATTTTAAAATTAATAATGTTTGGATAAATAAAATTATTTAATTTTATAATAATATAAATTTAAAATTTTAAAATTAATAATGTTTGGATAAATAAAATTATTTAATTTTATTTTATTATAATTTTTTTTTTTTTTTTTTTTTTTTTTTTTTTTTTTTTTTTTTTTTTTTTTTTTTTTTTTTTTTTTTTTTTTTTTTTTTTTTTTTTTTTTTTTTTTTTTTTTTTTTTTTTTTTTTTTTTTTTTTTTTTTTTTTTTTTTTTTTTTTTTTTTTTTTTTTTTTTTTTTTTTTTTTTTTTTTTTTTTTTTTTTTTTTTTTTTTTTTTTTTTTTTTTTTTTTTTTTTTTTTTTTTTTTTTTTTTTTTTTTTTTTTTTTTTTTTTTTTTTTTTTTTTTTTTTTTTTTTTTTTTTTTTTTTTTTTTTTTTTTTTTTTTTTTTTTTTTTTTTTTTTTTTTTTTTTTTTTTTTTTTTTTTTTTTTTTTTTTTTTTTTTTTTTTTTTTTTTTTTTTTTTTTTTTTTTTTTTTTTTTTTTTTTTTTTTTTTTTTTTTTTTTTTTTTTTTTTTTTTTTTTTTTTTTTTTTTTTTTTTTTTTTTTTTTTTTTTTTTTTTTTTTTTTTTTTTTTTTTTTTTTTTTTTTTTTTTTTTTTTTTTTTTTTTTTTTTTTTTTTTTTTTTTTTGGTGGTACCACTAGAGCCAAATCTCCGATACTCTATTTGTAACATCCCTCTTTTTTTAAATTTTATAAATGCTTGTTTGTAAATATGAGGATTATTTAATAATTTTTATATTAAATAATTTTATATTAAAAGTTTATGGCTAGGGACCTAAATGTGAATCTTAGAAAATTGATATGATTGTCAAATATTCACATTAAGTTAAAATAAAAAAAAAAAAAAAAAAAAAAAAAAAAAAAAAAAAAAAAAAAAAAAAAAAAAAAAAAAAAAAAAAAAAAAAAAAAAAAAAAAAAAAAAAAAAAAAAAAAAAAAAAAAAAAAAAAAAAAAAAAAAAAAAAAAAAAAAAAAAAAAAAAAAAAAAAAAAAAAAAAAAAAAAAAAAAAAAAAAAAAAAAAAAAAAAAAAAAAAAAAAAAAAAAAAAAAAAAAAAAAAAAAAAAAAAAAAAAAAAAAAAAAAAAAAAAAAAAAAAAAAAAAAAAAAAAAAAAAAAAAAAAAAAAAAAAAAAAAAAAAAAAAAAAAAAAAAAAAAAAAAAAAAAAAAAAAAAAAAAAAAAAAAAAAAAAAAAAAAAAAAAAAAAAAAAAAAAAAAAAAAAAAAAAAAAAAAAAAAAAAAAAAAAAAAAAAAAAAAAAAAAAAAAAAAAAAAAAAAAAAAAAAAAAAAAAAAAAAAAAAAAAAAAAAAAAAAAAAAAAAAAAAAAAAAAAAAAAAAAAAAAAAAAAAAAAAAAAAAAAAAAAAAAAAAAAAAAAAAAAAAAAAAAAAAAAAAAAAAAAAAAAAAAAAAAAAAAAAAAAAAAAAAAAAAAAAAAAAAAAAAAAAAAAAAAAAAAAAAAAAAAAAAAAAAAAAAAAAAAAAAAAAAAAAAAAAAAAAAAAAAAAAAAAAAAAAAAAAAAAAAAAAAAAAAAAAAAAAAAAAAAAAAAAAAAAAAAAAAAAAAAAAAAAAAAAAAAAAAAAAAAAAAAAAAAAAAAAAAAAAAAAAAAAAAAAAAAAAAAAAAAAAAAAAAAAAAAAAAAAAAAAAAAAAAAAAAAAAAAAAAAAAAAAAAAAAAAAAAAAAAAAAAAAAAAAAAAAAAAAAAAAAAAAAAAAAAAAAAAAAAAAAAAAAAAAAAAAAAAAAAAAAAAAAAAAAAAAAAAAAAAAAAAAAAAAAAAAAAAAAAAAAAAAAAAAAAAAAAAAAAAAAAAAAAAAAAAAAAAAAAAAAAAAAAAAAAAAAAAAAAAAAAAAAAAAAAAAAAAAAAAAAAAAAAAAAAAAAAAAAAAAAAAAAAAAAAAAAAAAAAAAAAAAAAAAAAAAAAAAAAAAAAAAAAAAAAAAAAAAAAAAAAAAAAAAAAAAAAAAAAAAAAAAAAAAAAAAAAAAAAAAAAAAAAAAAAAAAAAAAAAAAAAAAAAAAAAAAAAAAAAAAAAAAAAAAAAAAAAAAAAAAAAAAAAAAAAAAAAAAAAAAAAAAAAAAAAAAAAAAAAAAAAAAAAAAAAAAAAAAAAAAAAAAAAAAAAAAAAAAAAAAAAAAAAAAAAAAAAAAAAAAAAAAAAAAAAAAAAAAAAAAAAAAAAAAAAAAAAAAAAAAAAAAAAAAAAAAAAAAAAAAAAAAAAAAAAAAAAAAAAAAAAAAAAAAAAAAAAAAAAAAAAAAAAAAAAAAAAAAAAAAAAAAAAAAAAAAAAAAAAAAAAAAAAAAAAAAAAAAAAAAAAAAAAAAAAAAAAAAAAAAAAAAAAAAAAAAAAAAAAAAAAAAAAAAAAAAAAAAAAAAAAAAAAAAAAAAAAAAAAAAAAAAAAAAAAAAAAAAAAAAAAAAAAAAAAAAAAAAAAAAAAAAAAAAAAAAAAAAAAAAAAAAAAAAAAAAAAAAAAAAAAAAAAAAAAAAAAAAAAAAAAAAAAAAAAAAAAAAAAAAAAAAAAAAAAAAAAAAAAAAAAAAAAAAAAAAAAAAAAAAAAAAAAAAAAAAAAAAAAAAAAAAAAAAAAAAAAAAAAAAAAAAAAAAAAAAAAAAAAAAAAAAAAAAAAAAAAAAAAAAAAAAAACAATATTATGTGTGTTGTGTGTGTGTGTGTGTGTGTGTGTGTGTGTGTGTGTGTGTGTGTGTGTGTGTGTGTGTGTGTGTGTGTGTGTGTGTGTGTGTGTGTGTGTGTGTGTGTGTGTGTGTGTGTGTGTGTGTGTGTGTGTGTGTGTGTGTGTGTGTGTGTGTGTGTGTGTGTGTGTGTGTGTGTGTGTGTGTGTGTGTGTGTGTGTGTGTGTGTGTGTGTGTGTGTGTGTGTGTGTGTGTGTGTGTGTGTGTGTGTGTGTGTGTGTGTGTGTGTGTGTGTGTGTGTGTGTGTGTGTGTGTGTGTGTGTGTGTGTGTGTGTGTGTGTGTGTGTGTGTGTGTGTGTGTGTGTGTGTGTGTGTGTGTGTGTGTGTGTGTGTGTGTGTGTGTGTGTGTGTGTGTGTGTGTGTGTGTGTGTGTGTGTGTGTGTGTGTGTGTGTGTGTGTGTGTGTGTGTGTGTGTGTGTGTGTGTGTGTGTGTGTGTGTGTGTGTGTGTGTGTGTGTGTGTGTGTGTGTGTGTGTGTGTGTGTGTGTGTGTGTGTGTGTGTGTGTGTGTGTGTGTGTGTGTGTGTGTGTGTGTGTGTGTGTGTGTGTGTGTGTGTGTGTGTGTGTGTGTGTGTGTGTGTGTGTGTGTGTGTGTGTGTGTGTGTGTGTGTGTGTGTGTGTGTGTGTGTGTGTGTGTGTGTGTGTGTGTGTGTGTGTGTGTGTGTGTGTGTGTGTGTGTGTGTGTGTGTGTGTGTGTGTGTGTGTGTGTGTGTGTGTGTGTGTGTGTGTGTGTGTGTGTGTGTGTGTGTGTGTGTGTGTGTGTGTGTGTGTGTGTGTGTGTGTGTGTGTGTGTGTGTGTGTGTGTGTGTGTGTGTGTGTGTGTGTGTGTGTGTGTGTGTGTGTGTGTGTGTGTGTGTGTGTGTGTGTGTGTGTGTGTGTGTGTGTGTGTGTGTGTGTGTGTGTGTGTGTGTGTGTGTGTGTGTGTGTGTGTGTGTGTGTGTGTGTGTGTGTGTGTGTGTGTGTGTGTGTGTGTGTGTGTGTGTGTGTGTGTGTGTGTGTGTGTGTGTGTGTGTGTGTGTGTGTGTGTGTGTGTGTGTGTGTGTGTGTGTGTGTGTGTGTGTGTGTGTGTGTGTGTGTGTGTGTGTGTGTGTGTGTGTGTGTGTGTGTGTGTGTGTGTGTGTGTGTGTGTGTGTGTGTGTGTGTGTGTGTGTGTGTGTGTGTGTGTGTGTGTGTGTGTGTGTGTGTGTGTGTGTGTGTGTGTGTGTGTGTGTGTGTGTGTGTGTGTGTGTGTGTGTGTGTGTGTGTGTGTGTGTGTGTGTGTGTGTGTGTGTGTGTGTGTGTGTGTGTGTGTGTGTGTGTGTGTGTGTGTGTGTGTGTGTGTGTGTGTGTGTGTGTGTGTGTGTGTGTGTGTGTGTGTGTGTGTGTGTGTGTGTGTGTGTGTGTGTGTGTGTGTGTGTGTGTGTGTGTGTGTGTGTGTGTGTGTGTGTGTGTGTGTGTGTGTGTGTGTGTGTGTGTGTGTGTGTGTGTGTGTGTGTGTGTGTGTGTGTGTGTGTGTGTGTGTGTGTGTGTGTGTGTGTGTGTGTGTGTGTGTGTGTGTGTGTGTGTGTGTGTGTGTGTGTGTGTGTGTGTGTGTGTGTGTGTGTGTGTGTGTGTGTGTGTGTGTGTGTGTGTGTGTGTGTGTGTGTGTGTGTGTGTGTGTGTGTGTGTGTGTGTGTGTGTGTGTGTGTGTGTGTGTGTGTGTGTGTGTGTGTGTGTGTGTGTGTGTGTGTGTGTGTGTGTGTGTGTGTGTGTGTGTGTGTGTGTGTGTGTGTGTGTGTGTGTGTGTGTGTGTGTGTGTGTGTGTGTGTGTGTGTGTGTGTGTGTGTGTGTGTGTGTGTGTGTGTGTGTGTGTGTGTGTGTGTGTGTGTGTGTGTGTGTGTGTGTGTGTGTGTGTGTGTGTGTGTGTGTGTGTGTGTGTGTGTGTGTGTGTGTGTGTGTGTGTGTGTGTGTGTGTGTGTGTGTGTGTGTGTGTGTGTGTGTGTGTGTGTGTGTGTGTGTGTGTGTGTGTGTGTGTGTGTGTGTGTGTGTGTGTGTGTGTGTGTGTGTGTGTGTGTGTGTGTGTGTGTGTGTGTGTGTGTGTGTGTGTGTGTATACACACACACATATACACACACAACACATAACATACACACACACACACATACACACAACACACAACACATAACATACACACACACAACATACACACACAACTCATAACAACACACACACACATAACATACACACAACACACACAACTCATAACAACACACACACAACTCATAACACAACACACACACACACACACACACATAACATACACACACACACATAACATACACAATACACACACACAACTCATAACACACACAACACACACAACTCATAACACAACACACACACACACACAACTCATAACACAACACACTAACATACACACACACACAACTCATAACACACACAACACACACACACATAACATACACAATACACACACAACACACACAACTCATAACACAACACACTAACATACACACACACACATAACATACACAACACACACTACACACAACTCATAACAACACACACTATACACACACAACACACACACATAACATACACAATACACACACAACACATAACATACACACACAACTCATAACACACACATAACATACACACAACACACAACACACACACACATAACATACACACAACTCATAACAACACACACACACACACACATAACATACACAACACACACATAACATACACACAACTCATAACACATACACACACAACTCATAACACACACAACACACACAACTCATAACACAACACACACACACACAACACACACATACACAACACACACACACACACACATACACACAACTCATAACACACACACATAACATACACACAACACACACACATACACACACACAACATACACAACACACACTATACACACACAACTCATAACACAACACACACAACTCATAACACACACACACATACACACACAACACACACAACTCATAACACACACACATACACACAACTCATAACACACACACATAACATACACACACACACATACACAACACACACACACACATAACATACACACACACACACACATAACATACACACACAACATACACACACACACAACTCATAACACATACACACACACAACTCATAACACACACACATATACACACACAACACACACAACTCATAACACACACAACACATAACATACACAATACACACACAACTCATAACACAACACACACATACACACAACTCATAACACACACACACATAACATACACACACAACACACACATACACACAACTCATAACACATACACACACACACAACACATAACATACACACACACACACATATACACACACAACATACACACACAACACACACAACTCATAACACATACACACAACACACACTACACACACACACACACACACACAAACAACACACACACATATACACACACAACTCATAACACACACAACACATAACATACACAACACACACTATACACACACAACTCATAACACACACACAACACACATACAACACACACACACACACACACATACACACAACACATAACATACACAACACACACACACACAACACACACATACACAACACACACATACACA
>PYDT01000183.1:47500-55398 GCA_004837865.1 Musa balbisiana
CTCATAACAACACACACACATACACACAACTCATAACAACACACACACATACACACAACTCATAACACACACACATACACACAACTCATAACACACACACATACACACAACTCATAACACACACACATACACAACACACACACATACACACAACTCATAACACACACACATACACACAACTCATAACACACACACATACACACAACTCATAACACACACACATACACACAACTCATAACACACACACATACACACAACTCATAACACACACACATACACACAACTCATAACAACACACACACATACACACAACTCATAACAACACACACACATACACACAACTCATAACACACACACATACACACAACTCATAACACACACACATACACACAACTCATAACACACACACATACACACAACTCATAACAACACACACACATACACACAACTCATAACACACACACATACACACAACTCATAACACACACACATACACACAACTCATAACAACACACACACATACACACAACTCATAACAACACACACACATACACACAACTCATAACAACACACACACATACACACAACTCATAACAACACACACACATACACACAACTCATAACAACACACACACATACACACAACTCATAACACACACACATACACACAACTCATAACAACACACACACATACACACAACTCATAACAACACACACACATACACACAACTCATAACAACACACACACATACACACAACTCATAACACACACACATACACACAACTCATAACACACACACATACACACAACTCATAACACACACACATACACACAACTCATAACAACACACACACATACACACAACTCATAACAACACACACACATACACACAACTCATAACAACACACACACATACACACAACTCATAACACACACACATACACACAACTCATAACAACACACACACATACACACAACTCATAACAACACACACACATACACACAACTCATAACACACACACATACACACAACTCATAACACACACACATACACACAACTCATAATGTCTGTATAAATAAAATATGTATCAATGAGATTAAAGTGGGTGGCTTGTACACTTGTTTGAAGAAACAAGATGCATCCACAGACATAAATAAATATCCTATGCATATGCTTGGCTTTAGCATAGTAGATTAGGTCATGCTATGTCCTTTTCTGTTTTGAAGTTAGTCTTTTAAATGTACATTAAATTAGATGAAAAATACATTTCATCGTTTAAATCTGAGATTCAACATAAGTCACATACATATGTATATATTATTTACAAACCTACATCAAGTCACGTTCTACAAGTAATTTCATTAGTTGCATTATTCACAATTGTTCATGTAATGAGATCATTCAAAGTTGAGTCAGATCCTTATAGAACTCAAAAATCTTTTAGTAAAAGGACTACAACCATAAGGATATTCTAAGCAACTATTTAATAGTTTGCATTGTATTGGGTGAGACGGTATCCACAAGGTTAGATGGGTCATAAACAATGTTCTCTTTGTATCAATATAAAAAATTAGTAATTAATAGATATATAATGTGATACAGAGTTTAATTGAAATAGTTAAGAAAATCTAGGGAAAGTCCTATAATGATAGGTACTGTTACCCGCCAGCCAATTATCAGGAAATACCTAAGACAAATTTCCTCAATAAAACTAATACAATTTGTAACTGGAGGAGGAAAATATCCATTAACTCTAGTGGTTTACCTTAACAGCATCCACATTCTTTGGCTTCATGTCCGCAGTATAATGAAGTACCATGATTGAGTATTGCCTTTCTAAGGTTTGCACTTCAAAGCAAATGTTGTTGCATCCTGGTGTTTGATCAACCACTAGGATGGGCAAGGTGTCTGACTTGAGGTCAGCAATATTTGAATCTAGTAGTATTGTATGGTGACTCTTATGTAGGACAACAAAAATACTTCGAGGTCAGCAAATTTTGTTTATTTTGAGGATAAACAAATTTTATTTTTTTATTTATTATATTTTTTATAATAATATAAAATTTTAAATTAATAATGTTTGGATAAATAAAATTATTTAATTTATTTTATAATACTATAAATTTAAATTTTAAAAATTGAGATGCTTAGACATTATTAAATTAATATAATTTTTTCCCCTCATTTGTATGGGGGCTTCTCGCACTTACCCAGACTAAGCGATGGTACGATCGACAATTAATACAGTCGATGGTGGTCCCCTAGAGCCAAATCTCCGATACTCTATTTGTAACATCCCTCATTTTTTAAATTTTTAAATGCTTGTTTGTAAATATGAGATTATTTATAATTTTTTATATTAAATAATTTTATATTAAAAGTTTATGGCTAGGGACCTAAATGTGAATCTTAGAAAATTGATATGATTTATCAAATATTCACATTAAGTTAAAATAAAAAAAAAAAAAAAAAAAAAAAAAAAAAAAAAAAAAAAAAAAAAAAAAAAAAAAAAAAAAAAAAAAAAAAAAAAAAAAAAAAAAAAAAAAAAAAAAAAAAAAAAAAAAAAAAAAAAAAAAAAAAAAAAAAAAAAAAAAAAAAAAAAAAAAAAAAAAAAAAAAAAAAAAAAAAAAAAAAAAAAAAAAAAAAAAAAAAAAAAAAAAAAAAAAAAAAAAAAAAAAAAAAAAAAAAAAAAAAAAAAAAAAAAAAAAAAAAAAAAAAAAAAAAAAAAAAAAAAAAAAAAAAAAAAAAAAAAAAAAAAAAAAAAAAAAAAAAAAAAAAAAAAAAAAAAAAAAAAAAAAAAAAAAAAAAAAAAAAAAAAAAAAAAAAAAAAAAAAAAAAAAAAAAAAAAAAAAAAAAAAAAAAAAAAAAAAAAAAAAAAAAAAAAAAAAAAAAAAAAAAAAAAAAAAAAAAAAAAAAAAAAAAAAAAAAAAAAAAAAAAAAAAAAAAAAAAAAAAAAAAAAAAAAAAAAAAAAAAAAAAAAAAAAAAAAAAAAAAAAAAAAAAAAAAAAAAAAAAAAAAAAAAAAAAAAAAAAAAAAAAAAAAAAAAAAAAAAAAAAAAAAAAAAAAAAAAAAAAAAAAAAAAAAAAAAAAAAAAAAAAAAAAAAAAAAAAAAAAAAAAAAAAAAAAAAAAAAAAAAAAAAAAAAAAAAAAAAAAAAAAAAAAAAAAAAAAAAAAAAAAAAAAAAAAAAAAAAAAAAAAAAAAAAAAAAAAAAAAAAAAAAAAAAAAAAAAAAAAAAAAAAAAAAAAAAAAAAAAAAAAAAAAAAAAAAAAAAAAAAAAAAAAAAAAAAAAAAAAAAAAAAAAAAAAAAAAAAAAAAAAAAAAAAAAAAAAAAAAAAAAAAAAAAAAAAAAAAAAAAAAAAAAAAAAAAAAAAAAAAAAAAAAAAAAAAAAAAAAAAAAAAAAAAAAAAAAAAAAAAAAAAAAAAAAAAAAAAAAAAAAAAAAAAAAAAAAAAAAAAAAAAAAAAAAAAAAAAAAAAAAAAAAAAAAAAAAAAAAAAAAAAAAAAAAAAAAAAAAAAAAAAAAAAAAAAAAAAAAAAAAAAAAAAAAAAAAAAAAAAAAAAAAAAAAAAAAAAAAAAAAAAAAAAAAAAAAAAAAAAAAAAAAAAAAAAAAAAAAAAAAAAAAAAAAAAAAAAAAAAAAAAAAAAAAAAAAAAAAAAAAAAAAAAAAAAAAAAAAAAAAAAAAAAAAAAAAAAAAAAAAAAAAAAAAAAAAAAAAAAAAAAAAAAAAAAAAAAAAAAAAAAAAAAAAAAAAAAAAAAAAAAAAAAAAAAAAAAAAAAAAAAAAAAAAAAAAAAAAAAAAAAAAAAAAAAAAAAAAAAAAAAAAAAAAAAAAAAAAAAAAAAAAAAAAAAAAAAAAAAAAAAAAAAAAAAAAAAAAAAAAAAAAAAAAAAAAAAAAAAAAAAAAAAAAAAAAAAAAAAAAAAAAAAAAAAAAAAAAAAAAAAAAAAAAAAAAAAAAAAAAAAAAAAAAAAAAAAAAAAAAAAAAAAAAAAAATCTAGGACTCTTATTGCAGAATTAACCCTTCAGTTCTGCAAACATGGACTGTAATTTTGACATTTTATTACTAAACTACTTATAACTTTTTACTGAGAACGTAGATTTATACAATGTATGATTTATTGGAAACTAAACTCAAACTCTTTCTGTGCTTACTAATTTGAAAATTTGTAATACAAATGCAAACTGGAACATCTATTTTCAGCGACCTTATGGATTCAGAAAATAGAGCTGATATTTTCAGATCTTTTGCTACAAAATTATTTGTAACTCCTTGTTATAAACTCCAATTATATAAACTTAATTTACCTAAAACTAGATTGACACATCTTTAGAATGACACCTATTTTGTATAAATTGGAGTATAATTGGTTATCCAAATAATTTATAAAATATACCTCTCAAATTCTGTCAGAATCGAGCTTTAGTCGATTTTACCTATTCTTGTTTTTTCTCTTTGGAAATTGATTTCAGTGAAAGCCCTTACTTTAGTTGAGCTTTACATTATTACTTTAAATTCCAATTTCTTATCCTTTAATTATTTTTATACCTGATTTATAATGTAAAGTTCATGTTTGTATCGTAATGTTTTATATAGGCACGTGCATTCTGTTGTTCCGCATGTGTTACCGATTTGTCCTAATTTTATTATTAATACTATCCTTTTGTACACTAGTGTTTGTGGGATAAATGTGAACATTTGTCAGAAATGGTAAAGGGAGTTATGTTGAGAGCCCGCGATGCTCTGTCGGCCCCTTATGACTTCACTCAGATGTGGGTGGATGGAGCTCCTAAACTATCACGAACGTTCGTCGCGCACCCACAATAACTTCATTTAACGAACCATTCATTGCTTTTGTTTACATGTACAGAAACTTGGCAATATGTTTTGGCTTGGTTTTATGTTCTTTTGCATATAAAAATATAAGTTCGAACAAGTTATAGTGCTATAGTGCGATTGCTCATCGAACTGAGCAAAACTGTACAAAATGGCTTTGTTTTTATGTGCCACGAGTTGTTTTCTACAGCCCACTGCTATACTCGAAATCTCAGCCATCTCAACACCCTAGAACCACCTAGGTGGCAACATGTCCTTCATGGTTTATTGGCCTCATGTACTTCATTGCAAAAGACTCACTCAGCTTCTTCTTCAATGTCAATTGTAGACATATCTTTCCTAAGGATAAGCATGTCATTAACATATAGTAAGAGAATAATAAATTCTTACTAAACCATTTGATGTACACACAATTATTTGAAGCCATTCTTTTGTATTCATTTTCAGTCATAAATGAATCAAACTTTCTTGTACTACTATCATGAAGCTTACTTCAGCCCATACAAGCTTTTCCTCAACTTGCAGACAAAGTTCTCTTTACCTTTGATTTTGAAGTCTTTTGGTTGCTTCATATAAATTTCCTCCTCCAAATCACCATGAAGGAAAGTTGTCTTCACATCTAGTTGTTTAACCTCCAAGTCCTGGCTAATAGCAATACCAAGAGCAACATAAATATAAGACATTTTAACAATAGGAGAAAAAATCTTCTCAAAGTCAATACTTTTTCTTTTGACTAAAGTCTGTCACACCAATCTAGCTTTATAATTTGGTTGAGAACAATATTCCTGAGTCTTCAACCTAAAACCTCATTGTTTTCTTCAATGCCTTCATTCCCCTTTTGTAGTTGCACAAATAATAAGTGTGGTTCTTCTAAAGAACATCCATCTCTTCCTGTATACCAACTAACCCTTCTTTTTCTATTCACTTTCAACTGTTTCCTGATAGCTCTTTGGTTCACCTGCATCAGTAAGCATCACAAACTCATATGTAGAGTATCTTCTGGAAGGTTGATGTTGTCTAGAAGATCTTCTCAACTGAGGTTCTACGGGAAGTTGCTCTCCAACTTCTTCTTGTTCAACATGTCCTACAGATAGATCAACATCAGGCTCTACATCATCTTCTTGCATATCCTCCCCCATCACCCTGATACTCTGGAGCAAGGTTCGCCGTATTGTACCGTACCGACGTTTCGACCAGGGCTCGGTACGGTACGGTACCGGTGTACTAAGCGATACATCAGGGCGTACCGAGCGATACACCCTGGTGTACCGAACAATTTTATATTTTTTTATTATATTGTAGTAGTGCTATAGTATAGTATTGTAGCACTATAGCGGTACGGGGTGGTCCGTGTACTAGTAACCTGTCGGACCGGTACGTACCGCCCGTACCGGGCGATATGCTTCGGTACGACAAACCTTGCTCTGGAGGAGTAATTGGGTCATAATCTACTAATCCTTTTGTAGAAGTCTTAGCTAGTATCTTCTTCTTCATAATTTATTTTTTAAGGATAAAATTATATTTTATTTTTAGGATAAAATTTTATTTTTTAGATATATTTTATTTTAGGATAAACAAATATTTTTTTTTAAAATTTTTTAAGGATAAAATTATATTTTATTTTTAGGATAATTTTTTATTTTATTTTTAGAATAAACAAAATTTAATTTTTATTTTTAATTTTATTATATTTTTTTATAATAATATAAATTATAATAATATAAAATTTTAAAATTAATAATGTTTTGGATAAATAAAATTATTTAATTTTAATTTGATAATAATATAAAATTTTATATTTAAAAATTAAGATGTTAGACATTATTAAATTTAATATAATTTTTCTCCTCATTTGTATGGAAGGGCTTATCACTCTTGCTCAGACTAGACTCGTGGTATTGCCTAGACTATACGGTGGTATTGCCTAGATTAGACGGTGGTACCGTCTCTAGTTAATGCTGTCAAGCGATGGTACCATTAGAGCCCAGTCTCTGAGACTCTATCAAGTAGTAGTACTACTCAAACTAGGTGGTGGTACCACCAGTGTAGGGGTGTCAAGCCGTACTACCTTCCAGAACTGACAGAAGTACTACCCAGAACTGGCAATAGTATCGTCAATATCTCGAGAACCCGGGATAAGACCTTTTTATTATATTTTTAAAGTCAATTTAGGCCTATAATACTTCACTCATTCCAACTCGGATCACATAGATCCTGAACAAAAAATTTGAGTGAAAATACTTTTGTAATTCCTCAAGAGTACAGACATATAGATAATTCATAACAACACACACATATACACATAACTCATAACAATACACACTATACACAACGCACAAATACACACAACATACACAAAACAAACAACTCATAACAACACACACAACTCATAACACACACACAACATACACAACACACACACAACTCATAACACACACACACACACATATACACACACACAACATACACACATATCATATGCAACACACAACACACACAACTCATAACAACACACACACACACAACTCATAACACACACACACATACACATATAACACACACACACAACTCATAACACACACACACACACACACAACTCATAACACACACACACACACAACTCATAACAACACACACATAACACACATACAAACAACATACACAACACACACACACATACACAACACACACACACACACAACTCATAACAACACACACAACTCATAACACACATACAAACAACATACACAACACACACACACACAACTCATAACAACACACACACAACTCATAACACACACACAACTCATAACAACACACACACAACTCATAACACACACACAACTCATAACAACACACACACAACTCATAACACACACACAACTCATAACACACACACAACTCATAACAACACACACACAACTCATAACACACACACAACTCATAACACACACACAACTCATAACACACACACAACTCATAACAACACACACACAACTCATAACAACACACACAACTCATAACACACACACAACTCATAACACACACACACATACACAACTTAT
>PYDT01002067.1:0-27500 GCA_004837865.1 Musa balbisiana
TCTATCAAACGAGTAATTTTCCTCGCCTACTGCGGATCCCAACTACCGCCCATAAACTTAAAAATCCTTAACGCCAATTGTCTACGGGAATAACAATTTATTTGACCATTCATGTTTGCATAGCATCATCTAAAACCTGGTCCTTCGTTGATAAAAATCGATACGAATCTCCCCATAAGTTCCTCTTTTGAACGCAATCAATGGGGTCTATAGAATATCATATCTTGTCCAGGGATCCCAAGTTCCGGGGAAAAATCGAAAGTCATTCCTTATCTAACTACTCATTTTCAAATGCTATCCACACTGTTCACAAAATATTCATTTTTGACTTAAAAAAATTTTTTTATAATTTAATCCATAACAATTTTCGCATTGAACCCAGAAATGTTTTGTATTTTTGATTTATATTGAAATCATTGAATTCTACTTCTTCATGGAAGTCTGATTCTACTTCGTCATGGCAGTCGATTCTACGTCTTCATGAAATCCGATTCTACTTGCTTCATTGAAATCTGATTCCTAACTTCTACTTCTTTCGTCATGGAACAGCTGATTCTACTTCTTTATAGGCATCCTGATTCTATTCTCATGGAATCTGATCTACTTCTTCATGGAAATCTGTTCGACTTCTTCAGGGAAATCTGATTCCTCTTCTTCATGGAAATCTGATTCTACTTCTCATGGATTCTAACTTCTTCATGGAACTCATTACATTTTTTCTAGTTCCTTGTACTGACTCCCGCTCTCACTACTATTTCTATTTTCAGTACACATTAAGTTATAAAAGTAACTGTCACTGTATGGTTTGGGACTCCCGAAATATAACTATTAATACTGAATTCAAACAATATAACGATCAAGCAACTATACTGTGATTATTCCAACTAGATTGAGTATCATACATGTTAATTATAATAGTATGGATTCTTTTTCTTATACCCCTACTTCAAATAACTCTAAAGTTTTTTTTTCTAGTTTCCACTCAGAAAAGAACTATAATTGTCAACCTCAAAAATCTATTTTTCAATATCAAAATATACAGAGTAACTGTCAACCATTACTGATCCCTAACTAAAAAGTGTCATCAGAATCAACTCCAAATATCCTGATTTCAATAAAGAATCAACATTTAGTGAAACTTAATTTACCACTATGATTCCACTAGGATCTTTTCTTCGTATCTTTTAGAATAGGTTTGTTCACTTCTAACTGGTATGTCCCATCCATCCAAGACTATCCATTGATTTACTTAGCCCACCTATGTGAGAACTTCTCGTGGAGACAACATCGAACGGACCACCATTTTCCCATAGAGTCTTTCTACCCCTATTTGATGAAATACATACTTCGATGGATAATCATTTCTTTCACTCCTTACTCTTCTTTCCAATACTACTCGTTTGTAATTCACAATCCTAATGAGTAGGATTGATTCGTATGCTTAATTTCTGATAGAAATCAAATAGTGAAAGTAAAATGATTCTCTTTGTGGGGAAGCCGAGGTATCACTTCACAATAGATATTGATAAATCTTTGTTCCCTCCAATTTTAAAAGTAGAAAGACACAGCTTTCTTCCATGTGATGTACAATTCTCAGGAAATGAGATAGTTTGTTTTTCTATAAATAGATAATAAATAATTTGGTTTTCCGTATAATCAATAATTAAGTTTCTATTTAACAATGGAACGAAAAAGGACAATATAGGATTGGTAAGGAGCCTTTCCTTGGCTTGATCTCTGGCCTGAAACTAGGTAGATATAAAAAAGTCCCATCCCAGAATCCAGTAATTAATCCATCCTAGGCTTCCACCACACACTAGAAGTGTGCGTTCTTTAGGTCTTCGAATCTATCTTGTATTATAGTTAAGTCTGTACATCTGTACTATAACAGCATCTATGCAATACTAGTATAGCTCGCTCCATTTCTCCTTGTTTTTTTATTCGGCAATCGGCCCAATCTTTTTTTAGGAAAAGCTTTGGCCCCGAACTTTAATTGCAATCAATTAGGATACAAAACAGGAATTACTGAATTATGCCACACTTACTTGTCTCTAATTATCTAGCCTTATCTACTGGTTCGAATTACGAATTGAGCTCTTTCCCATACTTCACAAGCGCTGAAGTTGTCAGGGCTCCATTTGCTAGCTTCACGGATAATTTGCAATTACCCTTCACGAGCAATATCACGTCCCCCAATTACAGAGCTGTACACCGCCTCTACGCACCCTATTAGCACTGTGCACCAGGTGCATTTCCCCAAGGTGTCCTAAGTTCCTCCGCAACTGTGTACTGAATTCATCCTCACAGATTTCGGTCAGAGCAGCATATGCCAAAAACATTAATACCCCCCTGACGCCACGGCATAAACCTGGCATAGAGACCCAATCTGAGTGAGGAAAAATACCGCGACCTCGTCTTTTTAGATATAATCTCACGTAATATCACGAAACCTAAAGTCCATCTCACGTTCCCCTTCCAGTTTACTACCAATACTGTACCGGCGTGAATATGATCTCCACATATCCTGATTTCAATAAAGAATCAACATTTAGTGAAACTTAATTTACCACTATGATTCCACTAGGATCTTTTCTTCGTATCTTTTAGAATAGGTTTGTTCACTTCTAACTGGTATGTCCCATCCATCCAAGACTATCCATTGATTTACTTAGCCCACCTATGTGAGAACTTCTCGTGGAGACAACATCGAACGGACCACCATTTTCCCATAGAGTCTTTCTACCCCTATTTGATGAAATACATACTTCGATGGATAATCATTTCTTTCACTCCTTACTCTTCTTTCCAATACTACTCGTTTGTAATTCACAATCCTAATGAGTAGGATTGATTCGTATGCTTAATTTCTGATAGAAATCAAATAGTGAAAGTAAAATGATTCTCTTTGTGGGGAAGCCGAGGTATCACTTCACAATAGATATTGATAAATCTTTGTTCCCTCCAATTTTAAAAGTAGAAAGACACAGCTTTCTTCCATGTGATGTACAATTCTCAGGAAATGAGATAGTTTGTTTTTCTATAAATAGATAATAAATAATTTGGTTTTCCGTATAATCAATAATTAAGTTTCTATTTAACAATGGAACGAAAAAGGACAATATAGGATTGGTAAGGAGCCTTTCCTTGGCTTGATCTCTGGCCTGAAACTAGGAGATATAAAAAAGTCCACCAATCCAAGGATCCATACTTAATCATCCTATGGATCCAACACAAACAATAAAGTATTGATTTGTTTAGGTCTTCGATCTTATCTTGTAATATAGGTAAGATCTGTACATCTGGTAAAGATAAAAGAATAGGCCAAGACATCGTATAGAATGCCATTCTTTTTTTTTAATTCCGGCAATCGGCCATCTTTTTTTAGGAAAGATGGTCCGACTTTAATTGCAATCAATTTAGGATCACAACAGGAATTACTGCATTATGCCCACATTACTTTTTCTCTTATCTAGCTTAGCTACTGGGTCGAATTCGAATTTGATCTCTTGCCATACTTCACAACAGCGGCTAGTTTCAGGGCTCCATTTGCTAGCTTCACGGGAAAAAAAATAATTTCATACCTTCACGAGCAGATCACGTCCGCTCATTACTACTTGTACCGACGCCTCTAAAGCCACCCTATTAGTACTGCCCAGGTGCTTTTCCCAAGGGTGTCCGAGTTCCGCCGAACGTAGTACTGAATCATCCCCAAAATTTCGGTCAGATCATGCATATGCCCACCATAGAAAACCCCCTGAAGCCACGGCAGAAACCCTGGCATATAGACCCAATCTTGAGTGAAGAAATACCGCGACTTCGTCTTTTTCGATACATTCATCACGTAATAAATCACGAACCTAAACAGCTCACGTTCCCCTGCCATTTACCTACTACTGTACCGGCGGAATATGATCCCACCCTACATACGTAGCTTTAGCTAGTACACGGAAATGCATACCCATGATTTTTCTGTCTATTCATAACTGCATGCATTGCGCGATGGATGTGAAGAATTAGGCCGTTGTCACGGCAATAATGAGCCAAGCTAGTATTTGCAGTGAAATCCAACAGTTAAGTTCATGCATTACGATAGGAACTCCTAATTCTCTTGCACATCATGGCCCTTTTCATCATTTCTTCAACTGTACCCCGCAGTAAGCATTCAAGTATGTCTTTGATTTTCCACCTTTTCGGCCTGCGCTGTAACAATTGCTGCGGCCAAATAAGAAACTATCTCCCACGCATAATGGCTGTGAGTTCACGTTTCATCAAGCTTTGTAACATCGTCCACCAAGTAGCATTCGAAACCGCCTCTACCGTAGTTTTTTTCAGATATCCCCAATTTTGTGTTTATAGTAACACTCCCAAAGGGGACGACCATACATTGTGCAACTTCTCTCTTCAACCTTAAATGCCGTGAGGCTGGCTTGGAAAGTTTTGGAATAGAGTGGGATTCGCAGATCCTCCAGACGTGAGCTCTCGTAAGCTTTGAAACCAATCATTTACCCACATGGCAGTAAACATGGGGGAACAAACCTTCTTCAAAAAGGTCGAAGGAGAACTACATATGCCATATGTATTTCCTCCCACAACGGGCCTCGATGTGGTAGCATCGCCCTTTGTAAACGATCAAGACTGGTAAGATCCATCAGTCCACAACGTGGTCCATGTACCAGTATAAGATTCGTCAGCTACCGCAGCCCCCGCTTCTTCTTCGGCGGAACCCAGGTTGAGGAGTTACTCGCGCGTGCCAAGATATCAGGATCTTTGAACTTCGTATCAGGAGTAAATAAGTCAATGTGTAATCTTTACCACCATCTTTAAATCCCACACTTTGCTTTAGTCTCCTGTTTGTGTGTTGACATACTTCCTCCCTACAACTCATGAATTAAGAATTCTCACAACGACAAGGGCTACCTCGTATAGTACATGGCGGTGATGAAACCTTTGCCAAAAATTTTGTCAAAAAAAAAAGAGAAAAAAAGATTAAACTATATTATCACTAATTTCAAATGTTATGTTAAAATGAAATTGTTCATTTTAGACCTGTCTTTTGATTCATCAATACATATTATTGTATACTCTTTGGGATAATGGCGCAATCCTCAAACCCAATGTTTGTGTTGCAAGTTACAAGCAAATCCAATGGATCTCCCTTCTTATTTGGAAATCTAAATACAGAAAATTCACTCTTGGACAGTGTATATGTTGTAAATATGTCAATCCTTATTAAATCGTCATAATTCCTTCCTAAAAGGTATCCGATTATAGGCTTGAAATCCATAGCTATTCAAAAAAAACAGAACATGGCCATATTAGATCGAATAATGAAATCAATAAATGGAGTTCGGGGTTCGAATTCTATAGATATACATCTAATACGGATGGTTTTTCTATAATATAAGAAATGAAAGATACTTACTCGTGATTTCATGTAACTTCATTATTTCTGTTGAAAAAAGAAGGATTGGCCTTAACTTTAAAATTTCTCATTGAATGGTAACGTGATCGTATTCGGTTGGGGTGGTACCAACCTAAATCCAGTGCTAACGCCCAGTTATTTCTTATTAAGTAACCGATCAACTTGCTATCGGACATTATTTTCGACTGGCTATGCACTATTTCCAAAAAAAACTTTCTACATACTTTACCTTTAATTATAATTATGACGAATCAATCCTACACCCTTCTAGTCCTGGCGGTTTCCACACTGAAGAACAACCCTAGGCGTCTCGATCAATTATTGGCCCAGTAACTGATGTGTTTTTCCTCCGGGCAAGATGCCTAATATTTATAACGCTTTGGTAGTTAAGGGTCGAATACTAACGGTCAGCAAATTAATGTGACTTGTGGTGACAACATGATGGGAAATATCGAGTTAGAGCTGTATCTATGAGTGCACAGATGTACTGATGAGAGGAATGGAAGTGATGACACGCGAGCTCCTCTAAGCGTTCAGTCGGTGGAGCTACCCTCGGCCGGAATTTTCCACGTTCTTGGTGAGCCTGTTGCTCTTTAGTGTCCTGTAGATAATAGCACACATCTCCTATTCATAACCTGCACCTGCCTTTATACAGTGAGAGACGGAAATTATCAATCTTTGAAACGGAATTAAAGTATGGATTTTTAGCTCCTTATCGCCGTGGAAAAAATCGACTATTTGGCGGAGCCTGGAGTGTTAAAACATAACTCATCATGTGAATTGATCAACAACATTGCCAAAGCTCATGAGGGCGTATCTTATTTGGCGGAGTAGGCGAACGACGCGTGAGGAAATGATCTTTACATGGAATGAAAAAGAAATCCGGAGTAATTAATGAAAAAATATTTGCAGAATCAAAAGTAGCTCTAGTCTCTGGTCAAATGCACTGAACCGCCGGGAGCTCGTATGAGTATTGGTTTGACTCCTAACTATGGGCGGAATATTCCTTGTGATGTAATGACAAGAACGTACTTCTATTCATCGACCATATTCTGTTCGTTTCGTCCAGCAGATCAAAGTATCCGCCTTATTGGTGATAATGCCTTCTGCAGTGGTTATCACCTAAATACCCTTATTACAGAAATGTGGTTTCTTTGCAAGAAAGAATTACTTCTACCAAAGAGGGATCTATACTTCGCTCCAAGCCGTTTATGTACCCGCGACGATGTTGGAACCTACCTGCGCCGCCACGACCCTTTGGCACATTTAAGATGCTACTACCGTAGTATCAGAGTTCGCTGCCAAAGGTATTTATCCAGCAGTGGATCCTTTAGAGTCAACGTCCACCTAGTTATCCCCCACCCCACACACAACCTCGATCGTTGGCGAGGAACATTATGACTTGCGCAAGAGTTAAGCAACTTCACAACGTTACAAAGAACTTCAGGACATTATAGCTATTCCTTTGGTTTTACGAATTATACTAAGAAGATTCTTGTTAACTGTAGCAATAGCACGAAATCGGCGTTTATTCATCACAACCCTTTCTCTGGCAGAAGTATTACTGTGTTCTCCAGGAAAATATGTATGGTCTTGCAAGAAACAATAGGGGGTTTCAACTGATCCTTTCCGGCGAGTTAGACAGTCTTCCCGAGCAGGCCTTTTATTTATTAGTTACCCTCGATGGCTACCGCTAAAGCGATGAACTTAGAAGAGGAGAGCAAATTGGAGATGCCTTAAACTTTGGTACTGACTCCCTAATCGAATTATTTGGGCCTTCCAGAAGTGAAAGAAATAATTTTATCTACTAATAGTGGCCATTGGCGTATTACCAAACCACCCTTTTTCACGGCTTTAGATCTAGGGTCTTTTGGAATACGCCCTCACCGACCATGGTTAACGGTGGCTCTGATGGGTGGGGTTTCGTCTAGAATAGGTAAATATGAGATCACCATTTTAGGAACTGATGCGGAAATAGTACTTGACATTGATCTCTCAGAAGCTCAACAAGCTCTTGAAATAGCTGAAGTAACTTGAAGTAAGAGCTGAGGGTAAGAGACTGCATTGAAGCGAATTCTAGCTCTCAGACGAGCTAGACAACAGTAAGGCTGTCATGTTATTTCCTACTAGTCAATCAATACATCAAAATAGAAGAGAAGTTTTTAAAAAGTTCTTTATTATACACCACATGTTGATTCTGCCATTGAACCAATCAAGTCAATCTGATAAAACAAAAAAAGAGATGGGGTAGAAAACTTATTAGTATCATTTTCATCGACTCCGGTAATCTTATAATGTCTACCTACATTTTGATTTGACATGACTCCCGCGTAGGAAAGCAAGACTCTAACACTGAGTTAAGTAGGTCTTTATCCCACAAATACCCATTCATTCGGGGATTATAGGTGGAATATTATTTCTAGCATACGTAACTGTTCTGTAACGTAATCAAATAAATATATCAGCGAGCTCTGTATGTGTTTGAGTGGAAATCTCCATCTTGACAAGAATTCTCTATATTTTATATTCTATGACAATGGCTATAGCGCAGTTGTAGAGCACCTCGGTTACACACGCGCGCCATTCTTTTCAAAGGACCTATTATGGCAAGAACATAATTGATCGTACTTGATACATCAATGTCTTACTCCATAGGTTCGAGGAACCAGAGAACACTAGCCTGACAAATATTTTTTTTCGGTCCGATTCAGGCGCGATTCAGTTGCCAAATCAATAGAACCCGCCATTGATTTGATATTGGATAAGGTAAATACCAGCCCATTCAATGCTAGCGATAATGAGTATAGGCCTCAAATAACCTCTTTTCGTCCTATACTTTCTTTGTATTAAGTCTCATATTCTACTGTTGCAGCGTGAGCAGCTAGAGTTCCATTTTAACTTAGGTTTGACTAGGCCGAAGGACCTAAGTCAAATAACCCTCTTTGGGAAACACTGTTGTATTCTCCTAGATCAGAATACCAATACTACATCAGAGCCCATGGAACCATCTCATTAGCTTCCCTAAAGAAAAATCGGTGGACTAACTGATCTTTACACACCAGTTGATGAAATACCCCAAATGCAACAAATGCAGTTGGTTCTTTGAAAAACGTTCGAATCAATTTCGATAATAATCAGTTTTGATCTGTTTTCCGAGAAGGTCTACGGTTCGAGTCCGTAATAGCCCTACTCCTAATATATTATATTTTAGTTTCGTATGTTTTCATTTCTATGGGTACCAACCAATTCTATCCTAGAGTCCATGGGTCCTATGACCTATTCTTTTTTCTTGGTCCTTGGTCTTGTCTTGTATTTGGGAAATCCCCCTAAATAATCACTAATCGTTTTTTTGGCAGAACAAGAGCAACCTTATTGATTGATTAAATAATGGAGAGATAACGAATTGGGGCCTAAATCTAATATATTACCGTTTCTCTTCATATTCCTATGAGTTGAGTGGGTTTGTGATTTGATTTGGTCGTCGAATCATTCGATAATGTGTGATTTCTTTCTATTTGCAAATGTTGGTAATCATTTATGATTACCGTCGATTATATAACTTCTCCACCATCTTTGCTATTTTTCATTGTCTAGTATACGGTTTAGCCTGTAAAACCTTTTTCATTGTAGCGAAATCTAACCCATTGCTTGGTCTTACCATTATATTATTAAGTTAGTAACGTTATTGGCCCGTAACAAACAAACCAGTATTTTGGTTCATTCAAATCGTCTCTTTGTTTAGTACTAGAGTTGGTTCGAAATAGAAGAATCTTTCATTCTAACTCTAATGAATACCTCGATTCTTCTTATTTATTTCGGAGGAGGTGGATGTCAGTTTCCAAGTTTCCACTTTTTTGTATATAAAGTATCAGTTGTTATATGTCCCCTCCAATCAACGGAGGGAATCAATGAAAAAATAGAAAGAAATCTCGGACAAGAAAAAGATAAAAACTCATTCGAATGCTTAGATTTATGTATTCATATTCGTATCAAATCATAGAAGCAATGATCCATACCCAGATTTTAATAAAGGAATACTTCGTAATAAGAGAATATGCTAAATCCTAGACTTTTTACACCCCTATGACTTTGAAAAATTCTAAGTTTTAAAAATGGAAATGAAATTAATTATTATCGCATTATGTTGATTATAGATAATCAACTAGTATTTCTAATGAATTAGTATTCATGGATTTAATTATAATATTGACTTTACTATATTATAGGGTAGTGAAGTTTATTATAGTTTATAGGCATATAAATAGTTATAGGCACTCGGATATTTTAGTATTTTATTACCTTTTTCGAAGGAGGAGAACCCAAGAAAAGTGAGAGGTTTTTGTGTGTGTAAGAGCATCGATGTCTCACCATATCTAAATGAATCGAAATCAAAAATGTAGTGGGATTCCATTAGATGATCGTTAAACAAACATGCCACCCCGCAAACAAACTCTAACTATGCAGTTTGCTTTGATCAAAATCAATTTCTTGTTTCGCATGAAGATAAAGAGTTGGGAATTGACAATTCCGATTCGAATCGAATAATTCATCATGTCCACTTATAGAGGGACATTTATGTTTCTGCTGTCAACGACATATTATATTTTTCTGTGTCATGTCTAATAAGATCAAGCGTTATTCCTATCTTGCATTTGTAATTTCCGGATTTTAGCCCCGTTAGTGAAGGACCAGAGAAGCTCTCTAGTTTGAATCGGGTATAGAACCCATTGGGTATCTTGGTTACAATTTCGAATCCGCTATTACAGGTGTTGCTCTAGTTTTTGTTGTTTTGATGTTAAACGGTCTTTCTTTAGCCATGGGCAATGAGTTTCGATGTATTGGGTGTTCTGTTTTTTATTCGAAGCTTTTAATTTTTGTGCTTATCCCCCAATTGTTTGTTCGTTTATGCATGGCGAAAAGGAGCATGGAATGGTTCTTAACTGATATTCAGGACCATCACCAAAATAAAAATGACGGAAAATATTCCGAACAGTTATGAATTTGATTGAGTTTCCCTTTATTTGACAAAACAATTACCAATTCAGTTATTCAACTATACTTGAATGAATCCTTTCGATTGGTCAAGACTTCCAGTTTTTGGCCGCTCTATAAAAAAACTGTAACCAGTTGTTGGTTTCATGAATTTGCTTCATTAAGAGCTCGCGATTCGACGTTGATCGTTAGGAGTGGGACCAAGCGAGTCCTAACAAGCAGACCTAATGTTAAACAGCCTCACAGTAACCATGAAATTGGCTGCTACCTTCTTTAGGTAGATTATATGAGCAAATGCCTGCCAAACTAGTCACTTGCTCATGGATGTTGTACTAATTACATCAGGGATGTTTCAGTACTGATTCTATCGTACTGTTCGTGCAGTCGATAAGCTAATTCCTGGCGATGCTCGTTGCGGGCTGCCCACCTAACACCAGAGCTGTTATGTGCTATAACGAACTTCGTAAGAATATCTCTAGAAATCTTTTTCAGAAGAACTGTGTCTCAACAGAAATCGATTGTTTTTACTACCAATCCCAAGTTTTTGTTTTCGACTCCGTACTCAATACTGAATTATGTCAAGATTGGCTCGATGCACACCATCTACTTCAAATACCTTCTGAAACATTTTTCAAATCCAAAAGTTCAGGATCTTCCCCATGAATTAGTGAATCAGACAAGTGTAAGGTTCTTTGTGCAGAATAAGAAAGAAGGTCAATCTTTACAAATTTCATTGTAATTGAAATACGCATACAAATTACAATGGTGGGAGAGATCAAGAGATGCAGCAGGATCGTTTAGCTTTGGTTAGTCACCATGATTTTAGTTCAAGACTGTGGGCTTTGATTTCCGAGGATAGAAACTTTACAAATAACACGAGGATTGGATTCCATTGCTGTCATTTCCTTTGTATATGTTTACAATTATTTACTCTCCAGTTTGCCTATGATGTAGCACCAGGCGGATTTTAGCCAGTGTGTATCATCTTACGAGATACAGTATGGATCTAAACCGAATAGGTATGCATAAAAGTATTTGCCCCAAGTAATAACTAGAATCCCGTCTGTTTTTTCTGATTTGGAGAAGTGCTATTTGCAAGAACGCGAATCTTATTATAGTGTTTGGGAATCTCGTTTATGATAATCATCACGCCTTAAAAGTTTTTGATGCGGACCGTTGGATAGTGGCCCCTACTTAAGGACTATTTACCGGGCCAATTTCTATGAAAATACAAGATGCTCATTAAATGATAAAACCTCCTTTTTACTTATACTACTATTACCGATTCCAGATTTCTTTGCAAGTGAAGGAATATTTTTACGTTCCGTTCTAGCTGAAAGAAAGTAACCGGACTTTAATAATTCGGTTTGGGTGTTACCAACTAATCAGTGCTACTCCCTTATTTTCTTAGGATAACCGATGCCCTTGCTATCGGACTTTTATTTTCGACTTGGCATGTCCTATTCAAAAAAAACTTTCGACATACGTACTTTAATTATAATTATGAGAATCATCCTACCCTTCTAGTCCTGCGGTTTCCCACGACTGAGAACAAAACCTAGGGCGTAATCGCCAAATTATTGGCCCAGTACTGGATGTTGTTTTTCCTCCAGGGCAAGATGCCTAATATTTATAACGCTTTGGGTAGTTAGGGTCGAGATACTATCGGTCAGCACATTAATTGTGACTTTGAGGTACAAACATTATTAGGAAATAATATCGATTGAGGAGCTGTAGCTAGGAGTGCACAGAGGTACTGAGAAGGAATGGAAGTGAGTGACACGGGAGCTCCTCTAAGGCTGTTCCAGTCGGTGGAGCTACCCTCGGACCGAATTTTTCAAACGTTCTATGGGGAGCCTGTTGAAATTTAGGGTCCTGTAGATACTACACAACATCTCGCTTTCATAGCCATGCCCCTGCCTTAGACAGTTCTAGACGAATTAGCCATCTGTTGAAACAGGAAATAAAGATAATTGGATTCTTTTTTAGCTCCTTAGCGGCGTGGAGGAATAAAAAAAAAAAAATCGGGACTATTGGAGGAGCTGGAGTAGTCAAACGACTCATCATGGATTGATCACAACATTGCCAAAGCTCATGGAGGTGCGTATCTGTATTTGGCGGAGTAGCCGAACGTACTCGTGAGGAAATGATCTTTACATGGAAATGACAGAATCCGGAGTCATGTAATTAAAAAAATATGGCAGAGAATCAAGGTAGCTCTAGTCTAATGGTCCAATGAATGACCGCCGGTAGCTCGTAGGAGTTGGTTTTGATCTGCCCTAACTTGGCTAGAATATTTTCCGGGAGTAATGAACAATACGTCACGTCTATTCATCTACAATATCTTTTCGTTTCGTCCCGCGGATCATAAGTCTCCGCCTTATTGGGGAATGCCCTTCTGCAGTGGGTTAATCAACCTACCCTTAGTACAAAATGGGTTTCCTTTGCAAGAAATAATTACTTCTACCAAAGAAGGGATCTATAACTTCGATCCCGCCGTTTATGTACCCGCGGACGATTTGACCGACCCTGCTCCTGCCCCTAAACATTTGCACAATGTTAGATGCTACTAACCGTATTATCAAGAGGTTGTAGCTGCCAAAGGTATTTTTATCCAGCAGTGGATCCTTTCCGATTCAACGTCAACTATGTACACCTCGGATCGTTGGCGTAGGCACATTATTAAACTGCGCAAAGAGAAGCAAACTTCACAACGTTACAAAGAACTTCAGGGACATTATAGCTATTCCTTGGTTGGACGAATTATCCGAAGAAGATCGTTTAACTGTAGCAAGAGCACGGAAAAAATCGAGCGTTTCTTATCACAACCCTTTCTTCGTGGCGAGAATAATTTACAAAATGGTTCTCCAGGAAAATAATAGTTGGTCTTGCAGAAACAATTAGGGGGTTTCAACTGATCCGTTCGGAGAGTTAGAAGTCTTTCCCCGAGCGGGCCCTTTTATTTAGTAGGTACATATCGATGAGAGCTCGCGAAGCTATGAACTTAGAAGAAGAAGCAAATTGAAGAAATGACCTTAAATCTTGTGTACTGACTCCTAATCGAATTATTGGGACTCCAGAAGTGAAAGAAATAATTTTATCTCTAATAGTGGCCAAATGGGCGTATTTCATACCAAACCACGCCCCTATTGCCACGCTGTAGATATAGGTCTTTTGAGAATAGCCTGGTCACAACGACAATGGTTAACTGGCTCTGATGGTGGTTTCGCTAGAAGAGTAATACGGAGATCACCATTTAGGAAATGATGCGGAACATAAGTATGACTTGATTCCGCAAGAAGCTCAAGCCAGCTCTTGACATAGCGAAGCTAACTTGTATAGCTGAGGTAAAGAACAATCGATTGAAGCGAATCTAGCTTCTCAGAACGAGCTAGGACAACGAGTATAGGCCCTGTCAATGTTATTTCCTACTAGCAAGTCAATACAATCAAAATACTAAAGAGAATTTTTACAAAGTCTTTTTATACAACCACATGTTTATTCGCACCAATTGAACACTCAAGTCTAATCTGATAAAACAAAAAAGAAGAGGTGTAGAAAACCTTATTAGATATCTTTCATCGACTCCGGTATCTAAAAGTTCTACCATACTATTGGATTTGAAACCAATGACTCCCTCCGATGAAAGGATACTCTAACCACTGAGTTGTAGGTCATTTATTCACCACAAATTAACCCCGCACTTCGGGGATTATAGGTGAATATTATTTCTAAGCAATACTAATCTGTTCTGTTAAGCGTAAATAAAAAAATAATCAAGAGCTATGATGTGGATTAGGAATCTCCATCTTGACAATGAAATTATCTATATGTTATATGTCTATGACAAGTCTATAGCTCAGTTGGAGAGCACCTCGTTTACCACGCGCGCCAATGCTTTTCAAGGAGCCTATTATGCCACTAACCAAATTGATCCGTATTGAGAAATCAATTGTCTTACTCCATAGGTTCGAGGGAACCAGAGAACATAGCCTGACAATATTTGGTTCGGTTCCGTTCCGGCGCTGAATTCAGTTGCCAAACAAATAAACCCAGCCATTGATTTGATAGTTGATAGGTACATACCAAGCCCATTCAGGCTAGCATAATGAGTATAAGGCCTCAAAATAACCTCTTTTCGTCCTATGAACTTTAAGGTGTCTGAAGTCTCTATTCGACGTTGCACGGAGCGTAGAGATTCCATTTACTTAGGTTGATCTCGGCCGAAGGCAGACGTCTAAGTCAAGATAACCCCGTCTTTGAACACTTTGGTATTGCTCCTAGAGCAGAATACAATAATAAATCGAGCACATGGAACCATCGTCATTATCTTCCTCTAAAGAAAAAATATGGTGGACTAACTGATCTTACACCAGTTGATGAAAGCGCCCACATGCAACAAAATGCATGTTGGGTGCTTTGAAACAGTTTTTCGAATCATTTCGATAATAATCATTTTGTCTGTTTTAATACCGAGAAGGTCTACGGTTTTTCGAGTCCGTATAGCCCTAATCCTAATATATTATATTTTAGTTTAGTAATAGTTTTCATTTCTATGGGACCCAACCAGCTAATCCTAAGTCACATGGGTTCAGGACCTTTCTTTTCTTGGTCTTGGGTGCTGGTCTTGTATTGGAGAATCCCCCTAACTATCACTACATCGTTTTTTTGGCCGACCAGAGCCCCTTATTGATTGATGTCAGAGATAATGGAGAGATAACGAATTGGCCTAAATCTAAATATATTAACGTGTCTTTCTTCCTAATTCTATGAGTTGAGTGGGTTTGTGGATTTGATTTGGTCCGTCATCATTCTTCGATAATTGTGTGATTCCTTTCTATTTGAAATGTTATGGTAAATCTTTATGATTCCGTCGATTATACTCCCCACTCTTTGCTATGTTTCATTGTCAGTATAGGTTTGCTGAAAACCTTTTTCTGGTAGCGAATCTAACCCATTGCTTGGTCTTACCATTATTTATTATTTTTAAGCGTTATTGCCGTAACAAAACAAACAAGTATTTTGGTTCATCCAAAATCGTACCTCTTTTGTTTATACTAGAGATTGGGTCCGAAATAGAATGAAATCTGTTCATTCAACCTCTAACATGAAATACTCATTCGTCTATTTATTTCTGAGAGGTGGGATCGGACAGGTTTTCCAAGTTTTCCAATTTTTTGTATAGAAAGATAAAGTTTGTTATATGTCACCTTCATTCACGGATTGAATCAATTAAGAAAAATAGAATGAAATCTAGGACAAGAAAAAGATAAAAAATCATCGATCATTAGATTATGTTTCATATTCGTATCCCCATCAATAGAAGCAATGATCCATACCCAGAGTTTATGAAACAGGAATACTCGAATAATAGAATATGCTAAGAAATCCCTAGAGCTTTTAACCCCATATGAGCTTTGAAACATTTACGTTTGTAAAAAATGGAAATGAAATTATTATTATCTCATTATGTTGATTATATATATCAACATAGTATTCTACTGAATATTGTATTCATGTAATTTAAATTATAGGATATTTACTTTCTATATTCTCGGGTATTGATGTTATTATAGTTATTAGGCATAGAAATAGTTATGGCATAGGATTTTTAGGAATTTTATACCTTTTGACTAGAGGATAGAGAACCCAAGACAAAGTGAGAGAGTTGGTTTTTGTGTAAGAGCATCCTATGTCTACACCATACTAAATAAATCGAATCAAAAATGTAAGTGGGATTTCCATTAGATGAATCTTTACAAACATGCCCCACAGCAAACAAACTCTAAACTATGCAGTTTGATTTGATCAAAATCAATTCTTTGTTTCGCCTAAGATAAGAAGTTATGGAGGAAATTGACAATTCCGAGTCGAATCGAATAATTCAGCATATATCCACATTAATAGGAGTACATTTATGTTTCTGCTTCACGAATATGATATTTTCTTTTCTGGGCATTTCTAATAATATCAAGCGTTATTCCTATCTTGGCAATTGTAATTTCCCCGAGTTTTTACCCCGGTTAGTGAAGGACCAGAGAAGCTCCTAGTTTATGAATCGTGTCTAGAACCCATTGGGTATGCTGGTTACAATTTCGAATCCCCGCTATTACATTTTTGCTCTAGTTTTGTTGATTTTTTGGTTGAACGGTCTTTCTTTATCATGGGCAATGAGTTTCCGATGTATTGGGTGTATCTGTATTTTATCGCAGCTTTATTTTTGTGCTTATCCCAATTGTTGGTTCATTTCTGCATGGCGAAAAGGAGCATTGGACATGGTCTTAACTGAATTTCAGACAATCAAAATAAAAATGAAGGAAAAGATTACATTGAACAGTTATTAATTTTTGATTGAGTGTTTCCCTTAGTTGACAAACAATACATTCAGTTATTTCAACCTACATGAATGAATCTTTCGAATTGGTCAAGACTTTCCATTTTATGGCCGCTTTTCTATAACGGTCACCAGTTGTTGTTTACATTGAATTTGCTCATTAATAGGCTCGCGATTCGACTTTGATCGTTATGGATTGGTACCACGATCGAGTCCTATACAGCAGACCTAATTTTAACATCCGGCACAGAAGAACCACAATGAAAATGGCTCCTTCTTTATTAAGATTATATGAGCAAATGCCACCAAAATATTCTTTGGCTTATGTACTTGTGACTAATTAACAGGAGGGATGGTTCAGTACTGATTCTTATAGTACTGTTTTCGTGGAGGTCGATAAGCTCTTCCTGTCGAGTCTATTTGCCGGGCTGCCCACCTAAACCAGAGGCGGTTATAGATGCTATAACGAACTTCGTAAGAAATTCTCGAAAATCTTTGAAGATAGAACTGTATTCTCACAGGAAATCGATGTTTTACTACCAATCACAATTTTTTGTGTTCGACGCAGTACTCAACTACTGGAATTATGATCAGATTGCTCTATCAGCACCATCTACTTCAGAGATACCTTCCCTGAAACTGTTTCAAATCCAAAGTTCAGTATCTCCCATGAATTAGTGAATCAGACAAGGTCAGGTTCTTTTGTGCAGAATAGAAAGAAAGGGTCAATCTTTAAACCATTTCATTGTAATGGAAATACTCATACAATACAATGTGGGAGAGATAAGAAGATGCAGCATGATCGTTATTGCGATTGTTTAGTCAACCATGATTTGAGTTAAGACTTTGGGCTTTGTTGCCGAGGAATAGAAACTTTACCAAATAAAAAACCGAGGATTGGGATTCCATTCTGGTCATTTCATATGTATATGGTACAATTATTTACCTCCAGTGTGCCGATGATGTCTCAACCAGGCGGATTTTTTAGCCGTGTTAATCATCTTATTCTAACTAGATACAGTATGGTATAGCTAAACCAAAGAGGTAAATGCATAAATATTTGCCCCAAGGAATAATCTAGAATCCCCCGTCCCCCCCCCCTGTGTTTCTGGATTTTGAGAAGTGCTGATTTTCAAGAACGCGAATCTTATGAATGTTGGGAATCTCTTATGTCCTCATCCACGCCTTAAACGTATTTTGATGCCGGAAAGTTGTATCGTTTGGCCCCTACGTAAGGACTATATTACCCCCAAATTTCTAGGAAATACAAGATGCTCTTAAATTATAGAAAACTTAATGTTTTACTTCACGCTATGACACGATCCAGATTTCTTTCAAGTGCAGGAATATTTTTTTTTTTTGTTTTTTAAACCCGTGTTCCGTTCTAGATGAAATAAGTAACCGGACTTTCATTCGTTATTAGGGATAACCTAAAAAAAACTTCATTTATATCCAAAATTTGGAATAGATCATATCCATTTCGTATAGCAGAAAAAATGGGAGAATCAAAAGAGTTCTGCATATGAACTGTTGTTACCGCCGCACATAACTTACTTAGATGTAGATGGAGACCCCGGAAAGTAACGTAAGCAAGAGTGAAGAAATGGAATAAATGTCAAAAAATATGAAGGAGACATGAAAAGGGATTGGATGTTATTGGTACTGTGTCTGAGTGCATTCTTCTATTGCTACTTTTAAACCTCCTCTCTACTTTTTAAGTTTTTTTTTTTACTTATTTATTTTTATTTTGAATATAGATAAGACTTAATATTCGTTTTAATGAAGAAGCACAGTATGAAGAAACAAGAAAGAAAAAAGAGACGGGAGCATAATCTCACTTTGTTCTTTACCATAACCATCCATACATTCTTTTTTTCAAGCCCCCCAGCAAGGAGGTATATATATATATACATCTTAGATTGAGTAAATATGTAACTCTGCTGTAAATACGATCAGCTCTTAGACTATTAACGCCCGATCTATCTCGATTACTTTGTATGAATATCTATCCGATACATTATTACGTGTCAGGACACCGTTTGAACTGGTGACACGAGATGTTTCAGTCCTCTGCTCTACCAACTGAGCTATCCCGACCATTTCCCGTGCATCATCCTAGTGAGTACTTGTTCTATGTTAATTAACGGGGCTAAAAAGTCGTAAAAAATTTGCAATAGTGTAAGGATAATGAATAGACTGTGAATGATTCATAATAGAGATTCTTTGCCCATATATTTCATATTGTACAGTTCTATCCAATTGGGATAAGATCCCAGATTTTTTTAGTTCGGATCCTTTGTGAAAGAGTAGAGTGAGTGAGAAAGATAGTGAATTTTGTTTGAGCTGAAACCACTGAGAAAAAAAAGAAGAGGATAATCCTTAGGAAGTAAAATAGAGGCTTTTTATTGGGGATAGAGGGACTTGAACCCTCACTATTTTTAAGTCGACGATTTTCCTCTTACTATAAATTTCATTGTTGTCGGTATTGACATGTAGAATGGACTCTCTCTTTATTCTCGTCCATATATAATCTTTTTCAAAAGATCTATCAAACTCTGGAATGAATGATTTCATAATTGAATATTCGATTCTTCCTTCAACTTCCATTGAAATGCGGATTCCATAAGAACTCTGAAAAATTTTCATATTATAATTTTTCATATTATAATTATATATAATTATAATATAAAATTCGGGTCATGATTAATCGTTTGATATGGCAGTATGTATACATACGTAGAGGTAAAAAAAAAAAAAATATAGGCCATCTTTTCGTGTAATTTTGATAGACGGATTCCAGCTACAACAAACTAGTCAACCTCATTCGTTAGAACAGCTTCCATTGGGAGTCTCTGTCTCGCAACCTACCTTTTTAAATTTAGTTTTTATAAACCTTTGTTTTCTCAAAATAAGGATTTGGCTCAGGATTCCCATTTTTTAATTTCCGGGTTTTCTCTTGAATTTGGAAGTTACCACTTAGCAGGTTTCCATACTAAGGCTCAATCCAATCAAGTCCGTAGCGTCTACCGATTTTCGCCATATCCCCTTTGATACCAAGATCTAGTTGGAATTCCAACTATCTTTTTCATTTATTTTGTTTGTTTGGACCCGTTGAATTCGTTAGATAATGATTTCTATATTGAAAAAGTGTATGCTGCTGTTTGATTTTTTGGTATCCTCCATCGTTTCATTATATTGCTGAACCTTGTTTTCAAATCAGAAATGATTCTATCCGTGATGGATCCGCAATTCAATATGTGATAGATATATCCAACATATATATGTTTCTCCCTCCCTTTCATTTTTACAGTGCGATTTGGAATAGTGAACGGTCGATATTCATTCTTCTTTTTTTTGTCCTATCTCCTCCTTTCCGAATCAAACAGAGAATGTCTCATTTTCCTTTAGATTGATCTTTATCCTTATCTTTTTTTTTATCTTAGGACACGCACTTCGCGATAGCGTATAATTTAACATAATATATAATTAACATTCACCATATTGATGGAATGAGTTTCCTATAGATTATACGATTTCCCATATATTTTGCTAGAACTGCTTTAAAAAACTAATTAGTTTAAGAAATATTAAATTTTTATTCTACAATCAAATTTCCAATTTACCGCAATTTTAATATGCTTCTATTATAATTAATATAATTAAATAAAATCATATAATGAAATAAATTAAATAAATTATAATATAATTCATAAATACATCATGTTGTATATTCTAGTCAGATTAGTAGAATAGTCAAAAATGTTCAGAATTCTTCTTAATAGTTAGTTTATAGTATAATAGTTTAGTTTATATTATAGTTTAGATAGTATATAGTTTAGAAGTATACTAAGTCATACTAATAACTATATAAACTATACTATATGTGTATATATTTTAGTTCAGAGTTAATATTAAACGAATAGCTAAATAATATCAGCTAATAGCTAAAATCCGGTATTTCCTCAATTTCTATATACTATTTCTGTTATGTTATGTGACCCGCTTAGCTCAGAGGTTAGAGCATCGCATTTGTAATGCGATTGTCATCGTTCGCTCGATAGCCGGCTTTTTCTTCTAATCGTTTTTTCCGTGATTGATAATCTCTCTCCTCCTTTTTTCCCATATGTTATTCGTGGGTAACTTGCAACCTGACCAAAATGTATGGACAATAGATCTCTCTCTATACCGAACAAATATAAAACGGAGCTGCAACTCCTATAAGACAAAAAAATCCGTATCTTGATACAATTTATTTTATTCTACTTTGTAATTATTTCGGGTAAATTAGCTTTGCTTTGTTTTATGCCCTTAGTTCATCCTTAATTTAGCGTTCAGTTTTCATTTTTTATTCGAAAAAATGAAAGTTTCAATAAAATCAATAAAATAAAAAAGGAGTCTTAGTTTCTCGTTACGGAGGAACCTCGTTCAAAAAAATCGCCGTCTGGGGCTTTTACCGAGCTCCCTAGTAAAAGACCTAGATCCGGAAGTGATCTTAAAAAACAATTGCGTTCTCTGGAAAAAGACGCATTACGTATTCGTCTAAAGAAAAACAGAAATTGCGTTTTCATTATGGTCTGACAGAGCGACAATTACCTAGATATTTGCTATCGCTGGAAAAGCCCAAACGTCACCATGGTCAGGTTTTAAACTACATTACTTGAGATGCGTTTGGATAACATCCCTTTTTATCCGATTGGGTTATGGCTCGCTCGACCATTCCTGGAAGCCTAGGCAATTAGTTCCCATAGACTTCCTTTATAGGGGTGAATGGTCGTATAGTGGAAGTATACCCAGTTATCCGTTGTAAACCCAGAGATATTATTACACGAAGGATTAAACAAAGTCGAATCTCTGATTCACAATTATATTCTTATATCCTGCCCCCCAGGTAATGCCAAAACATGTTGACTTTTGACTCATCCAATACAGGGAGTAGTCAATCAATAATGAGATAGTAAATGGATCGGTTTGAAGAATAATGGAGTTGTTTTTTAGTCGTAAGAATGGGGGGAGATGGGGTGGTCCCGGGGCAGACTTGAACCTAACGAACAGACAAAGAAGTTTCAGAGAATTTTGTCCTCGTGTCTCTGTTCGCCGAATAAATAAAATGAGCTAAGGCTGATCCCATTTTTTTCCTCATTCACGTAATCACAAATGGGATCATCAGAAGATTTTTGTTTGCTCTGGTCTTTTTCCGATATTTTATTTTATACGGACCACGTAATGTAATTTAGGAATAGAGAATTTTCGAGAAACAAGGGCGGTCCTCTTGTTGGATATGTAATCAAGTGTTTATTTGATTGGATATATGGGTGTTCAGTACGGGGTGAATTCAAGAGAAACGGCAAGAAGGGGAGTCGAACCCTCGTTAACAAAAAGCCTACCTAGCAGTTCCAATGCTACGACCTTGAACCACTCGGCCATCCTTTCCTACAGAATCTTATTCTTGACCAGAAACCGAGTGAATAGCGAGCATTCATATTATTCCAGTAGTGTTACTACCTTATGAATGTTTCCATAGGAGTAATTCCGTTCAAATAAAATTTCCTATTTCTCACAACAACTTCTCTATCAGCTAACTACCCCACTAGATCTATCACAAATTTATGGAAGTCGTCTCCCATGGCTTTTTCTAATTTCAATTGTATTCATGGCGTGTATCCATGTTATGCAAACAAAAAACAAAATGGATGCTTGACCTTACTCTACTCTGAATTTTTTTTTTAAAAAATTTCTTATTTCATTCTTTTTCCTCTTGCTTTAACCAACTCAAAACTTAACTTCTCGAGTTATCAGAATTCCAACATAAATAAAGGCCTTTGTTCTTCACCTTATATGAAATAGATAATAGTTTTCCCGTCATTGGTAACTCCGAAATTGGAATGAAATTCCTCCAATGTCCTATCTCTCCGTGTCCAAGCCAAACCAAAAAGGGACAATTTGAACAAAAGGTACCATCTTTTTAGAATTAGTTCTGTTTTTATGTTAGTTCGTACTGTACAATTCCATTTAGTTTGCGAGATCTTTACACCCTGGGTGTAAATGAAAGATTATTATGAATGAATGGATTGTTATATGCCTAGATCTCGGATAATGCACAGTTTATGATAAGACCTCTTCAATTGGATAGCCAATCTCTTATTACGAATAATTCCTAATATGCCGACAACTTCCGGCGAAACAAGGCCTTTAGCTCTATTACAGAGATTGTGCGATTGATTCTTTTTCTTGTTTTTTTTTTTTAGTCCTAGTCTCTTCCTCAGATTACGAGAAAGAAAGGGACTTCGGGATAGAAATAAAACCAATTTTTTGAAATAACCTCACGCTTGGTGAATTGAAGTTTGGAGATAGAACAATTCCTTCTGTCGTGTATCCTCGATTGATGCAGCCTCAGATGCTTCAATTGTCGATTTTAGTATTGAGCGAAAGGTTCCACCTATAGGTTACCGAGTGCGGGGCAATCCTAACTCACTAGTTACCAATATGCTGCAGGGGGGGAAGAAGCACTACACCCTAGGAACAACAACACAAAAACTTTGTTATAAATTAAATTAACCCTTTTCCTTATCGGTATCGGGCTAACAAGAATGGTTGGGACACAACATCCATCTCGTGTTCGTACTTTGGTACCCGTAAAACCATCAAAGATCGTTGAAGAGTTACGAATTCCCATGGAATGAGGGGGCGTTGAGGACAACGAAATTTCTGGATTTACCCTTTTCCTCTACACTAATCCGATTGTGTTAATAAAAAACTCTTCTTGCGCGGAATGCTGGCTAGAAATTTCTTGTAAAAATACCAGCTCCTGTCAGTCAATAATGAGAATATGAAATTTTAATTCATTGGATTATTTCCTTTTATTACTATGCACAGAGGAGGAGCCGTATGAAATGAAAATATCTCACGTACGGTCTGTACGGAGATTCTTGAATAAGAATGAACGACCGTAAGCCGGATGTTGCTCATCCGAAGGAAATTTATGCGGAAGCTTACAGAATTCTTATGAACTAACGCGACCAGACATTGATCCCCTATTGATCGAAGTTATATACTCTATAACATAGGCCTTAATACACACTAGCAACGGAGCGCTACAAGAGCTTTGGAATATTTTTCCGGGCACTAGAAACAAACCCTTCTTCCCACAAGCTTTTAATAATATGGCCTTGATTGTCCAGTAACGACGTGCGACTATCTCCACTACTGAAAAGAAGTAAAAAAAAGCTCCAATCGACTATACAGACTTGAAAATAGCTTTCTAATATGCATCGGTGCTAATGCAAACGATTTTTATCATCTGGTAGCAAATACCAGAGACTTACGAGAAACCAAAATAGGAAAAATAGATACAGCCTATATACTAACTCTATGGATAAGATTGAATTGATAGAGAAATCACCGTAAGAATCTAATAACAACTATTGGGTCCTAAGAGTTAAGAACTGCTTTGCTTACTTATGCCATAATACTGGTCAAATTTATGAATCAACTATATGTAATAAGTCACCACTAAGTAGTAGCAGCCGGTGTAGCAATCAGATCCCAAAGTATAGTAAGTTCTTTTTTCCTATCTATGGAGGAAAGTCTTTTTCAAAGATCTATATACAATCTAACTTTCATCATATGAAACCGAGATAGTTTACCCTTTCAAAAATTCTAACACTATAAACACTATCTATAGGATATAAGTGCGATCTATGCTTCTTCTTCTGAAGTTGTGGGATAAAAACAAAACTTTATTGATAAAAACATTAGAGTTTTAAACTTTAATCTAACTTCTTCTGGCTAACCCAACACAAATGGGAAAAAAGGGATACATTTATGACAAATCTAATTCATTTAGCATAGGGTAGATTAGAATGGGGCGCCCAGTAAAAAGAGATCGATTGCCGAGCCGTATGAGTAGGAAACCTCAAGTACGGTTCTAAGGAAGGAAACCACCTATTCCGACGGGAGCACAGGCCATTCTACAGAGGTGTTCTGAAATTGCGGAGGCTTGTTTCGATCAAGCTGCTGATTATTGGAAACCTAAGCGCTTAGTCCGTTAATTATATTGAAGCACTAATTGGTTTAAGATCCGAGGCGTTTTCGAATAAAACCACTCTCTTTTTTCAATATACATTAAAATTATTTTTTGGAGTCCATCATCAAATAAAATAATCTTTCCCATGCAACGATCCCATCAGAATTTTATTCTAATCCCGTTCCTTCTAACATCTTGAGGTATCTTGCTTCGTCCGGCAGAAATGGAATCCGAATACAATATGAATAAAACTAATAAATATAATAACAAGGTACCTCAAGACTAAAAACAGATAAGGATATGGCATGATCTTATTAATTCTAATGAAATGTCTTGTGATTTAATTTAGGAGTAAAGTAATCAGATCGTCCATGGAAGTGATTGCCTTATGGGTTATTTATACATTCAATATAAGTCACTAGTTTTCACAAAAAAATGTATTTTTTTTCGTCAATGCTGGGAAAGTACTTTCCAGAGAGAAGGGTCCGTGTGTGGCACCCTAATGTTTATGTCCATAATAGATCGAACCACCTTCTTGCCTCGTGATTGACTTAATATCATATTGCCTAGGAGAATAACTATAATTGCTCTGTGATAACTAATAAAATAGCTGGATTGGAGATAGACAGCAAGGTACTAATCATAACATAAATAAAATAGCTATCTTTCAGAGGGTTCACTGAAAAAAACTGTTGGCGGGGGTCCCTTCGTTTGTATGGGTTGTCCTGAAAGATGAGGACAATGTTATTCGTGACGTAAACCAAGTGCAAAATTGTTGTAGATAGGGATCCCATAAAAACGGTCTTTCGGGAATGGGCCCAGACCCGGCCATTTCTCAAGAACCTAGCTAAGGGCCCTGATACTCTACCACTTGGATCTGGACCTACCTGCTGAATGCCAATACGATGTTCATAGTCCAACCATTTAGTTGGAGGAGATCTCTCGAAAAGTATTTAGTGCTCATTTTGGTCAACTCTCCATTATCTTTCTTTGGCTGAGTGGCTTACTTCCATGGCGCCCGTTTTTTGTTTTTTTTTCCACTTATGAAGGCATGGCTAAGTGATCCTACTCACTTGCACCCAGTGCCCAGGAGTTTTGTGGCCAATAGTAGTTTTCAAGAAATTTGACTGGTGATGTGGGTGGAGGTTTCCGAGGAATACAATAACCTCCGTATTTTTTCAGATTTGGCGGAGCATCTGGTAAGTAACTAGTGCAATTACAACTCTATGACCCTCCATGTGCGCATGTGTTCTTGCATCGTTATGCTTTTGTTTTGCTGGTTGGTTCCATCTCACACAAAGCCGCCCCCGTCCAAATTGGCTTGTCCAAGATGTAGAATCCGATGTTAAATCACCCACTTAAGGCGGGGTTTACTAGCTTGGGTCTCCTTTCTTGGGCGGCCCAACCACATCATTATCTTTAACCTATTAACCCATTGCTTGTTCTCGACGCTGAGAGTTTTCCTAAGAGATACCACTCCCCTCATGAATTTATCCTCCTTGTAATCCGGGAAACCTTTTGTGCTCACCATTTAGATTATCCCATTTTTGCCGGAGGGGAGCAACCCCCCTTTTTCACCTTGAATTGGTCAAAATACGCGAATTTCTTACTTTTCGTGGAGGATGGGACCCAATAACATTGGTCTATGGCTGACCGATATTGCACACCATCATTTAGCATTTGCAATTCTTTTCCTGATCGCTGTCATAGTATATGAACCAACTGGGGCCAATGGGGTCATGGCATTACGACATTTTTAGAGGCTCATAAAAATGGGTCCATTTCAGGCCAGGGCCATAAAGTACTCTATGAAATCCTAACAACGTCGTGGCATGCTCAATATCTTTTACCTGGCTTATGTTAGCTCTTTACCATTATTGTAGCTCACCATATGTATTCCATCAGCCTCACCCTATGCCATACCTACTATTACTATGGTGACCCCAACTTCGTTGTTCCCACATCACATGTGGATCGGTGGGTTTCTCATAGTTGGTGCTGCTTGCACATGGGGGTCATCAATTTTGTATGGTAAAGATTACGATCCCACACTCGATAACAACGATCTATTAGATCGTGTCCTTAGACACCGCGATGCAATCATATCACATCTTAACTGGGACCAGTAATATTTCTTTTTCTGGGTTTTCACAGTTTTGGCTTGTATATTCATAAGGTGATTACCAATGAGCGCTTTAAGGGCGGTCCACAAGATATGTGTGTAGATACCGCTATACAATTACAACCCATCTTTGCTCAATGGTACAAAAACCCATGCTTTACCAACCGCATAACATCTCCTGTGTCAACAGCAAGTACCAAAGCTTAAAACTTGGGGAAGGGGGATTGGTAAGCATAGGCGCAAAAGAAGTCGCTTTGTTACCTATTCCTTAGGAATCCCGCAGCTGTTCCTTAGTCCATCATATTCATGCATTTACGATCACGTGACTTATTGAGACTACTGAAAGGTGTTCTATTGCTCGCAGTTCCCGTTTGATACCTGATAACGCAATCTTGGTTTTCGTTTTCCTTGTGATGGACCTGGAAGAGGGGGGACATGTCCAGTATCTGCCTGGGATCAGTCCTTAGGTCTATTCTGGATGTACAATGCGATTTCCGTAGTTATTTTCCATTTCAGTGGAAATGCAGTCGGATGTTTGGGGTACTATAAGTGATCAAGGGGTAGTAACTCATATTACAGGAGGAAACTTTGCGCAGAGTTCCATTAC
>PYDT01002067.1:42500-55146 GCA_004837865.1 Musa balbisiana
AGAAAGAGATACTAATCAAATAAAAGAAAAGACCAAGCAACGTTCCTTTTTATTAAATTTGTTGGAATTATATTAGATCTTTTATACTTAACCCGTCCTTTTTCCATCTCACTTCTACTCTTTGGATCTGTGTGTGATTCATAGAATACCAGTCATATAATACCTCATAATTGTATGTACATAATTGTATGTATAAGTATAACGAAGGAGGAGTATATAAGGAAGACGGTAGGGTTATTTATAGAAAAGAAAAAGTGGAAAAGGATGCAAATTCAATGGGATTCTTTATTGGATCAGGAGTCCCATTTCAGATTTAGTATGGATAAAGGATCTTCCTATGTTATACTATTCAATTCTCGACGATGAATCGATTTGATAGATCAGATATTGTTATTCATAATATTGATCCGATTCAGTATCATCAGGATGCAATTCATCCCATTGAATTTAAAGGAATCAAATTTCTCATCTCTATGGATTAGATCCCGAGTTATTGCGAAGTAAAAAAACAATGAGATTATGGAAGTAAATATTCTCGCATTTATTGCTACTGCACTGTTCATTCTAGTTCCTACTGCCTTTTTACTTATCATCTACGTAAAAACAGTCAGTCAAAATGATTAATTTGACTGAAACTTGATTTATTAGTTCTTATCAATGATTGAATAAATGAAAGAAACGGATTCAAACTCCAAGTCTTAAATGAAATGATCTGTCTGGAATCATAAGTATCTGAGATAATAAGTATCTGAGATAGTATATCTGAGCCGAGATAGTATGGTATAGTATTTATTATCCTATTAATGATTTTCATAGAAGTTGTACTGTATACAGATATAGGCTTTTATATAGAGAAAGCCTATATCTAGGTCAATATACAATATGTATGTACATAGATTAGATGTATATCTAAATAGTACATCAAAATAACAGTCCAATTCTATTATTTTTTTGGCTACATTTACTTGTGTGGATTTCGATCAATTCAAAATAATTGAAGGCCAACTCTTCTAATTCCTGGTTTTCTTAGAATTTATATATATATAGGTATAGGTCCCGAGATCTATCAAAGGAATCAATGGAGCAAGACAAAAATAGTATGGGCATATTCTACTATAATTAATTAAATAAAAAAAAGATAAAAGAAAACGAAACCAAAGAAAAGAATCTTTTTCTTTTTTTAGATTTCCCATCTCAAGAAGTCATTGCTTGATCCATTAACAGATGATCTGCGGATTCTATTCCATGATAACTCTTCAGATTTGAAAAAGAAGTAGATTAATAGAGTAGACCTTCCCAATTTTTTATGCTTAAACATGACATGAGATGAGGTCAAAAAAAGCATAAAAAAATCTCTAGGAGTCTAAAAAAAAGGTGAAATGCGCGATATGTGGATCGCTCACGGAAGAAAGATCTAATCTTATTATGTGTAGAACCTCTTTGGACAACAACTAGTCATTTCCAATAGAAAGTATGTATTGTCGTAATCTAATATAATTAGAATAGCGGAACGGCTTTCTCTTCTCTTAGAACAGTAAAAGTAAAGAAAGAGGGAAACAAATAAAGAAAAAAAGAAAAAACCAATTTCAGATTTTTTTCTTTTTGTAATATCCATAATTCTGGTAAGAGCTGGTTTATCAAAATAGAATATTTAGGAAGAATTCGGTTGGAAAAAATTTCCTATCATGCGTAGATTTAGGTTTCGAAATACAACTATAGTAATCATTCATTCTTTGATCGAATGGTTTATCATTATGTATTTTCTTATTCATTACTGTATTTCAGTATAATTTTGAAACAGAGACATTCTTTTTTTAAAGCTTTGCAAAACGATCATTAAACAATTGATAGAATTCAATTACTCAATCGATTACTCGATTAGTAGTACCCCTAGAGTCCACTCCTTCCCCATACTACGAGTGAGAGGGAAAATGTAAAGACTACCATTAAAGCAGCCCAAGCGAGACTTACTATATCCATATAAATTATGTCTCCTATCTCTATGAAGGAATTATTCCATTATTGATCAATAATCATAGTGGAATCAATGGCACAGAGTCAAAATGGAATTCTGACTTAACTTAGGCTATTGATGAACCATCAATGAATCTACTCGTAACAAGATTATAAGATTTCTGGTAGAATCGGGAAGCATTAAGCATAAATACAATACACACACCTTTTCTCGGAAAATGAAATAGCAAAGGAATACTCCTATCCCATGGAACATGTAGGAGTACTAGACCTATTGTTTGTTACCCTTTTTCATAAGCAAAAGACATCAAAATATACCATCAAGATAGATAACTATCTATCGATACCTCTATTTCCTATTTGATCTAAGCCTTACTGTTTTTTTGTGAAAGAATGGGGAGACACCATCACCAGTATTACATACATTCTTTCTTTTTTTCGTAATCCCCCTATCCTACACGGGCAAAGAAATTTTTTTGTTTCTTCAACTTTTACTTTTACTCTTTACTCAATAAGAGCCGACCAACTATCCTGATTGAATGTTTGAGTACTCAGAGACTCCCCGTGAGTCTGGATACAAGTATCTTCAGTCCTTTCCACAACTTCTAAATTGATTTCCCATCACCTATCCAATCGAATTCCAACATGTCATAGACACAACGTGGTAGTGTAAGATAATTAGGAATTCTTGATAGTCTTTCGTACAATCTCTTCTTCAATCCTAGTAGCAAAAATGGAGTGTCCTTTAGGAACCTTTGGATACCAAGATTTCCGACCTCTTACTTTCGTAGTTTTGAATCCCAGAATTTACTTTCACTATTTATTTATTCTACTTTTATTTATTCTACTTTTATTTATTCTACTTTTATTTATTCTACTTATAAAATAAATGTCCGAACCAATCATAATCATATTAAAATCATAATCATATTAATAAGTAAGGCTACTTCATCCCTATTTGTACCGGTTTGGGCCACACCCAAAGCCCGGATTTTGAGAAAAAAATTGACTTTCTTTAAAAAAAATTGACTTTCTTTAAAAAAAATTGACTTTCTTTAAAAAAAATTGACTTTCTTTAAAAAAAATTGACTTTCTTTAAAAAAAATTGACTTTCTTTAAAAAAAATTGACTTTCTTTAAAAAAAATTGACTTTCTTTAAAAAAAATTGACTTTCTTTAAAAAAAATTGACTTTCTTTAAAAAAAATTGACTTTCTTTAAAAAAAATTGACTTTCTTTAAAAAAAATTGACTTTCTTTAAAAAAAATTGACTTTCTTTAAAAAAAATTGACTTTCTTTAAAAAAAATTGACTTTCTTTAAAAAAAATTGACTTTCTTTAAAAAAAATTGACTTTCTTTAAAAAAAATTGACTTTCTTTAAAAAAAATTGACTTTCTTTAAAAAAAATTGACTTTCTTTAAAAAAAATTGACTTTCTTTAAAAAAAATTGACTTTCTTTAAAAAAAATTGACTTTCTTTAAAAAAAATTGACTTTCTTTAAAAAAAATTGACTTTCTTTAAAAAAAATTGACTTTCTTTAAAAAAAATTGACTTTCTTTAAAAAAAATTGACTTTCTTTAAAAAAAATTGACTTTCTTTAAAAAAAATTGACTTTCTTTAAAAAAAATTGACTTTCTTTAAAAAAAATTGACTTTCTTTAAAAAAAATTGACTTTCTTTAAAAAAAATTGACTTTCTTTAAAAAAAATTGACTTTCTTTAAAAAAAATTGACTTTCTTTAAAAAAAATTGACTTTCTTTAAAAAAAATTGACTTTCTTTAAAAAAAATTGACTTTCTTTAAAAAAAATTGACTTTCTTTAAAAAAAATTGACTTTCTTTAAAAAAAATTGACTTTCTTTAAAAAAAATTGACTTTCTTTAAAAAAAATTGACTTTCTTTAAAAAAAATTGACTTTCTTTAAAAAAAATTGACTTTCTTTAAAAAAAATTGACTTTCTTTAAAAAAAATTGACTTTCTTTAAAAAAAATTGACTTTCTTTAAAAAAAATTGACTTTCTTTAAAAAAAATTGACTTTCTTTAAAAAAAATTGACTTTCTTTAAAAAAAATTGACTTTCTTTAAAAAAAATTGACTTTCTTTAAAAAAAATTGACTTTCTTTAAAAAAAATTGACTTTCTTTAAAAAAAATTGACTTTCTTTAAAAAAAATTGACTTTCTTTAAAAAAAATTGACTTTCTTTAAAAAAAATTGACTTTCTTTAAAAAAAATTGACTTTCTTTAAAAAAAATTGACTTTCTTTAAAAAAAATTGACTTTCTTTAAAAAAAATTGACTTTCTTTAAAAAAAATTGACTTTCTTTAAAAAAAATTGACTTTCTTTAAAAAAAATTGACTTTCTTTAAAAAAAATTGACTTTCTTTAAAAAAAATTGACTTTCTTTAAAAAAAATTGACTTTCTTTAAAAAAAATTGACTTTCTTTAAAAAAAATTGACTTTCTTTAAAAAAAATTGACTTTCTTTAAAAAAAATTGACTTTCTTTAAAAAAAATTGACTTTCTTTAAAAAAAATTGACTTTCTTTAAAAAAAATTGACTTTCTTTAAAAAAAATTGACTTTCTTTAAAAAAAATTGACTTTCTTTAAAAAAAATTGACTTTCTTTAAAAAAAATTGACTTTCTTTAAAAAAAATTGACTTTCTTTAAAAAAAATTGTTACACAGATACCGCTCTTATGTACATATCCCATATCCCTATAGAGAATCGTCATGCCTTCTTTTTTCATTTTCTATATGCAATAGAAAAAATAGGAATTATGATATAGTGCGACCTGACTTCTGTTGCCACAAGTGAAATTACGATAAAAGATGTGATATGCGGACAGGTAGATAGCTATATTTGGGCATGCACTTAATAAATATTACTCCTATTACGCAATTCATCATTTCTATATATTCTACTAGCAAAAAAAATAATTCGAAATTTTTTTTTGAACATGAATGAAACTCAAATAAAATTAAGTATGCTAAAAAGGGAAACTCTATATTGTTCCTGTCTTTCTTTATCTCATTCATAGAGATGTCAATTTCGATCCTGACTCCATTTTTTTTTTGGTACCCAATCAATCTGATCGTTATATCATAATAATAGGTAGAAATTGAATCATAATAATAGGTAGAAATTGAATCATAATAATAGGTAGAAATTGAATGAATTTTTATATTCTATATAAGACTCCATAAGTGTAATGACAGAATTTTTCCGGGAATGCTTTATCAATCCATTTCCATTTGTACCTGTCGCAATTCGAACTTGCGTCGAAAATGCTCTTCATTCCTCTGTCTCATTTCCGTTCATACGTATGAAATACATATATGGAGTTGGCTAAAATTTCATGTGATTCAGTAAACAGAATATACATTCCATCATTGCTAGATCGATCCGTAGGTTCGATAAATAGTGAGCTAATAATGGGATTTTTCAATAAACAGGAAACTTAAGATTAAGATGCTCCGGAATGATGGAAATGAGGAATGTCCACAATACCTGGATTTAGTCAGATCCAATTTGAGGGATTTTGTAGGTTCATTAATGAGGGCTTGACGGAAAATTTCATAAGTTTCCAAAATTGAAGATACAGATCAAGAAATTGAATTTAAATTATTTGTGGAAGATATCAATTGGTAAACCCTTGATAAACGAAGAGATGCTGTGTATGAATCACTCACATATTCTTCTAATTCTATGGCCCGCGTGATTAATTTGCAAACGGTAGAGATATCACGACCAACCTTTTTATTGGAAACATATCCCTAATGATTTCCTGGGAATCCTTTATAGTAAATGGAATATACAGAATTGTGATCAATCAAATATTGCAAAGTCCGGTATTTACTACCGTTCAGAATTGGACCATAACGGAATTTCTGTCTATACCAGCACAATAATATCAATTTGGGAGAAGATCGGAATCGAAATTGATAAAAGCAGGATATGGGCCCGTGTAAGTAGGAAACAAAAAATATCTATTCTAATTCTATCATCAGCTATGGTTCGAATCTAAAGAAATTCTAGATAATGTTTGTTACCCTGAAATTTTCTTGTCTTTCCCGAATGATAAGGAGAAAAAAAAAGATTGGGTCAAAAGAAAATGCTATTTTGGAATTTTATCAACAATTTGCTTGTGTAGGCGGGGATCCGGTATTTTCTGAGTCTTTATGTAAGAATTACAAAAGATTTTTTCAACAAAGATGTGAATTAGGAAGGATTGGTCGACGAAATATGAACCGGAGACTGAATCTTGATATACCTCAGAACAATACATTTTTATTACCACGAGATGTATTGGCTGCTGCGGATCATTTGATCGGAATTAAATTTGGAATGGGTATGGACCTTTACGAAATTAATCACTTGAAAAATAAACGGATTCGTTCTATAGCGGATCTGTTACAGGATCAATTCGGACTGGCTCTTGTTCGTTTAGAAAATGCGGTTCGAGGAACTATTGCGGAGCAATTCGGCATAAATTGATACCGACTCCTCAAAATTTGGTAACTTCAACTTCATTAACAACCACTTATGAATCGTTTTTTGGCCTACATCCTTTATCTCAAGTTTTTGATCGAACTAATCCATTGACACAATCGTTCATGGGCGAAAATTGAGTTATTTGGGTCCTGGAGGATGACGGGGCGAACTGCAGTTTTTCGGATACGAGATATTCATCCTAGCCACTATGGACGTATTTGTCCAATTGACACGTCCGAATGAATCAATTTTGGAACTTATGGATCCTTACCTTCATGTGAGGATTGGTCTTGGGGAACTATTTGTTTTAGAGATCCATTCTGAAATATCTGAAAGCTCAAAAGAGGCACAGATAGTTTATTTATCACCAAATAGAGATGATATCTATGGTAGCAGCAGGAAATTCTTTGGCCTTGAATCGGGGTATTCAGGAAGAACAGGTTGTTCCAGCCCGATACCGTCAAGAGTTCCTGACTATTGCATGGAACAGATTCATCTTAGAAGTATTTTTCCCTTCCAATATTTTTCTATTGGAGCTTCCCTCATTCCTTTTATCGAGCATAATGATGCGAATCGGGCTTTAATGAGTTCTAATATGCAGCGCCAAGCAGTTCCGCTTTCTCAGTCCGAGAGGTGCATGTGTGGACTGGCCTGGAACGCAAAACGCTCGAGATCGGGGGTTTCCGCTATATCCGAACACGAGGGAAAGATCATTTATACTGACCCTCACAAGATCATTTTATCAAGTAATGGGGACACTACTATAAGTATAAGTATTCCATTAGTTATCTATCAACGTTCCAACAAAATACTTGTATGCATCAAAACCTCATGTTCCGCGGGGTAAATGCATTAAAAAGGGACAAATTCTAGCGGACGGTGCGCTACAGTTGGGGGGGAACTTGCTTGAGTAAAACACTTATTAGTAGCTTATATGCCATGGGAAGGTTACAATTCTGAAGACGCAGTACTAATTAGCGAACGTCTGGTATATGAAGATATTTATACTTCTTTTCACATCCGGAAATATGAAATTCAGACTCATGTGACAAGCCAAGGACCTGAAAGAATCACTAAGGAAATACCACATCTAGAGGCTCATTTACTCCGCAATTTAGACAGAAATGGAGTTGTGATGCTGGGATCTTGGGTAGAAACAGGTGATATTTTAGTAGGTACATTAACACCTCAGACAGCAAACGAATCGTCGTCGCTCCAGAGGATAGATTATTACGAGCCATACTTGGAATCAGGTATCCACTGCAAAAGAAACTTCTCTAAAACTACCTATAGGCGGAAGAGGGTCGCGTATTGATGTGAGATGGATCCGGAAAAAGGGGGTTCCTGTTATAATTCGGAAATGATTCGTGTATATATTTCACAGAAACGTGGAAATCAAAGTAGGTGATAAAGTAGCTGGAAGACATGGGAATAAGGGTATCATTTCAAAAATTTTGCCTAGACAAGATATGCCCTAAAACAACAAATAAGGTTTTTGCAAGATGGAACACCTGTTGATATGGTCTTCAACCCATTAGGAGTACCATCACAACCGAATGAATTTGGACAGATATTGAATGCTCGCTCGGGTTAGCGGGGATCTGCTAAAGAGACATTATAGAATAGCACCTTTTGATGAAAGATTGAGCAGAGGCTTCGAGAAAACTAGTGTTTTCCGAATTATATGAAGCCAGTAAGCAAACAAAAAATCCATGGGTATTTGAACCCGAATATCCGGGAAAAAGCAGAATATTTGATGGAAGAACAGGAAATCCTTTTGAACAACCTGTTCTAATAGGAAAGTCCCTATATTTAAATTAATTCATCAAGTTGATGATAAAATCCCTGGACGTTCTAGTGGACATTACGCACTTGTTACACAACACCCCTTAGAGGAAGGGCGAAGCAGGGGACAACGAGTAGGGAAATGGAAGTTTGGGCTCTAGAGGGATTTGGTGTTGCTCATATTTTACAAGAGATGCTTACTTATAAATCTTGCATATTGATCTCGTCAAGAAGTACTTGGTGCTACGATCCATTGGAGGAAGAGTATCTAAACCCGAGATGCTCCAGAATCTTTTCGATTGCTCGTTCGAGAACTACGATCTTTAGCTCTTAACTGAATCATTTCCTTGTATCTGAGAAGAACTTCCAGATTAATAGGAAGGAAGCTTGATCTGAATGAATCAGAATTTCTATTCTATGATTGACCGGTATAAACATCAACAACTTCGAATTGGACTATTTCTCCTCAGCCCATAAAGGCTTGCCCCACAAATTTTACCAATGGAGCGAATAGTTGGCGAGGTGACCAAGCCCTATCCTTTCATTTAAAACCAAGTAAAAACCAGAAACAAAGATGGATGTTTTGTGAAAGAATCTCTGGGCCCATAAAAGTGAATTTGTGCTTGTGGAAATTATCGAGTGATTGGAGCTGAAAAAGAAGACCCGAAATTTTGTGAACAATGCGGGGTGGAATTTGTTGATTCTCGGATACGAGATATCAAATGGATACATCAAACTCGCATGTCCAGTGACTCATGTGTGGTATTTGAAACGTCTTCCTAGTTATATCGCGAATCTTTTAGATAAACCCCTTAAGGAATTAGAAGGCCTAGTATACGCGATGTTGTGATTGACAAAATTTTCGTTTTACAGATTCGGACTGAGAAACTGTCATCCCATTCAATCCGATTGGGTGCCCCCGCTCTGACATGTGTTTTGGGAGAAGTAAAAGTAACCACGACCTCAGAATATAGGTATCATACTTCCAAATGCAAGGGGAATTGATCCATGGTCGATTCCGTATAAATAGGAATTGCTAGTTATACCTCGTGAAAAAAACACTTTTTTGTGGAATCAGCTATTCCATTTCTTTATAGAGAGATTCTGTTTAAGCAAGCAAATATAGCAGGGTTACCGATCTATCCTATCGCCATATATGCGCAGGGCTCAGGGATAACCATCGAGGTGAGTAGGGACCTAAAGGATCGAATAGAACGATATATAGACAAGTAAATCCCGTTACGGGTCCCAAAGTATTCTTTTAAGGGGATTCATCATTTGACGGGACGTAGACTACTCAAAATCCTACATTTTTATTTTGTCATAAGTAATTCGGAAATTAAAGTAAAAAAAGAAGAATGAATCGTTGGTCCTTAGTGGGAACTTGAGTAAGGAGTAGTTCTTTGTTTGTAGGGTTTTTCGAACAAACTTTTAAAATAAGGAAGAATCCCCTTTTTGAGGTACTACTTGAGCCGGATGAAAGGAAACCTTCACGTCCGATTTTAAAAGGGGGAATCCAATCCTACAGGAACCTATCTCGATTTTTCTTTTGCTAGGCCCATAGCGAAAAAACCTACTTTCTTACGATTACGAGGTTTATTCGAATATGAAATCCAATCTCGGAAATACAGCATACCACTTTTTTTTACTACCCAAGGCTTCGAGGCATTTCGAAATCGAGAAATCTCTACAGGAGCAGGTGCTATCAGAGAACAATTAGCCGATTCAGATTTGCGAATTATACAGGTAATTCATTAGTAGAATGGAAGGAATTAGGGGAGGAGGGGTCCACTGGAAATGAATGGGAAGATATAAAATTAGAAGAAGAAAGGATTTTTTGGTTAGACGCATGGAATTAGCTAAACATTTTATTCGAACAAATGTAGAACCAGAATGGATGGTTTTGTGCTTATTACCAGTTCTTCCTCCCGAGTTGAGACCAATCATTCAGATAGATGGGGTAAACTAATGAGTTCGGATATTAATGAACTCTATAGACGAGTTATCTATCGGAATAATACTCTTACCGATCTATTAGCAACAAGTAGATCTACGCCAGGGGAATTAGTAATGTGTCAGGAGAAATTGGTACAAGAGGCCGTGGATACACTTCTTGATAATGGGATCCGTGGACAACCAATGAGGGATGGTCATAATAAAGTTTACAAGTCATTTTCAGATGTAATTGAAGGCAAAGAGGGAAGATTTCGTGAGACTCTGCTTGGTAAACGTGTCGATTATTCGGGACGTTCCGTCATTGTCGTGGGTCCTTCGCTTTCATTACATCAGTGTGGATTACCTCGAGAAATAGCAATAGAGCTTTTCCAAACATTTGTAATTCGTGGTCTAATCAGACAACATGTTGCTTCTAACATAGGAATTGCTAAAAGTAAAATTCGGGAAAAAGAACCCATTGTATGGGAAATACTTCAAGAAGTTATGCGGGGGCATCCTGTATTATTGAATAGAGCACCCACCCTGCACAGATTAGGCATACAGGCGTTCCAACCCTTTTTAGTGGAGGGACGCGCTATTTGTTTACATCCATTAGTTTGTAAGGGCTTCAATGCAGACTTTGATGGGGATCAAATGGCTGTTCATGTACCTTTATCTTTGGAAGCTCAAGCGGAGGCTCGTTTACTTATGTTTTCTCATATGAATCTCTTGTCTCCAGCTATTGGGGATCCTATTTCCGTACCAACTCAAGATATGCTTATCGGACTCTATTTATTAACGATCGGGAATCGTCGAGGTATTTGTGCAAATAGGTATAATCCATATAGATATAGTTGCGGAAACTACCAAAATAAAAAGGTTGACAATAAAAAAAATGACTATAGGTATACGAAAAAGAAAGAACCCTATTTTTCTAGTTCCTATGATGCACTTGGAGCTTATCAACAGAAACGAATTAGTTTAGATAGTCCTTTGTGGCTCCGATGGAGACTAGATCAACGTGTCATTGGCTCAAGAGAAGTTCCCATCGAAGTTCAATATGAATCTTTGGGTACTTATCATGAGATTTATGGGCACTATCTAATAGAAGGAAGTGTAACAAGGAAATCCGTTGTATATACATTCGAACTACTCTTGGTCATATTTCTTTTTATCGGGAAATAGAAGAAGCCATACAGGGGTTTTGTCGAGCCTACTCATACGCTATCTAAACTAAGAAATCAGATTAGGCGATGTTCGTGCCCATGGGAATTCGGGTCTCCCCAATTTCACTGGTATCATAATTTCTTAATTTCTGCGTGAATCAAGATTGAGATTGAGGAAAGGAAGTTTTCGAATCACTAACTCAGGTCCATTGTCGAATCCTACTTAGCAGAATAAATATAAGAGGTACTGTACTTATGGCAGAACGGGCCGATCTGGTCTTTCACAATAAAGTGATAAATGGAACTGTTATGAAACGACTTATTAGCAGGTTAATAGATCATTTCGGAATGGCATATACATCACATATCTTGGATCAAGTAAAGACTTTGGGTTTCCAACAAGCCACTGCTACATCTATTTCATTAGGAATTGATGATCTTTTAACAATCCCTTCTAAGGGATGGTTAGTCCAAGACGCTGAACAACAAAGTTTTATTTGGATAAACACCATCATTATGGGAATGTACACGCGGTAGAAAAATTACGTCAATCCATTGAGATATGGTATGCTACAAGTGAATATTTGAGACAAGAAATGAATCCTAATTTTCGGATGACTGATCCTTCTAATCCAGTATATCTAATGTCCTTTTCGGGAGCTAGAGGAAATGCATCTCAGATACACCAATTAGTAGGTATGAGAGGATTAATGTCGGATCCCCAAGGACAAATGATTGATTTACCCATTCAAAGCAATTTACGTGAAGGACTTTCTTTGACAGAATATATAATTTCCTGTTATGGAGCCCGCAAAGGAGTTGTAGATACTGCTGTACGAACATCAGATGCTGGATACCTCACACGTAGACTTGTTGAAGTAGTTCAACATATTATTGTACGTAGAACAGATTGTGGCACTATCCGAGGTATTTCCGTGAGTCCTCGAAATGGGATGACGGAAAAAATTTTGTCCAAACACTAATTGGTCGTGTATTAGCAGACGATATATATATCGGTCTACGATGCCTTGCCACTCGAATCAAGATATTGGGATTGGCACGTGTCTACGAACCACGGTGTCGGGGTTCGAATCCCTCCTCGCCCCAACCTTCCCTTTTGGTCGAAACTGGAATGGCCTTCTGTTTTCTTTTATTTATCGTGAAAGATTCGATCATTACATATATTAACCAAGACCGGAATCAGCATATTGTGTTTTTACTCCCCGTAACTCTCCTCAGCCAGGCTTGGAGGCATAATAGCAGAGCCAAGTACAAGTATTTAGTAGCATAGCAAAAATGCGTT
>PYDT01002244.1:0-54985 GCA_004837865.1 Musa balbisiana
CTCCTCGTTCAATATCTTTCGAAGTAATTGGATCCCTTTTCTTCGTTCGCGATCTCCTCCCTATCCACTCCGTCCCGAAGAGTACTAGACCAATTTCAGTCACGTTTTCATGTTCAATTGAACCACTTTCCACGGGATGTCAAGGGGAAGATATCTTTTACCAACCTATGCGGATCAATCAATCTATAATACGACAGAATCTTTCTCGATCATCCCATTGCCCCTTATTTTTCGAGAACAAAGATCCTTTTCGAGTTTGAATTTGTTCATTTGGAATCTGTGCTCTTCTATCTTCTACTTCTTTTGAATCTCTCTTATTATATTTTTTGCTTATTCTTTTTTCATTTCGATTTTCTTTCCCTCTCTTTTCTTTTTCTTCCCCTTCCATCTTCCTTAAGTTCCATGGGTTGTTGATCCTGTAGAATCTGCCCATTTCTCATCGCGCGAAGGTACGAATAAATCCGATTTATTTTTCCGATCAAAAACCAAAAAGTACGGAGGATATTTGAATCTTCGGTTTTTTCCTCTTCCTCCTATCCCTACCCCAGCGTTTGATCAATAGAGAACCTTTTCTTCTGTATGACCGATATTATTACATTCAATTCCTTCCCGATACCTCCCAATCTAAAATCCGAATTGGATCCAAAATTGACGGTTAGTGGAGCTTATCCATGCGGTTATGCACTCTCTCAAATAGGAATTCATTTTCTGAAAGAATCCTGGCTTTCGTGCTTTAGTGAGTCGTCCGAGATCCTTTCTGATGACCATGTTGTGGTTGAAGGGATATCCATATGAATCCGATCGTGCGTAAGGCCCGCGTTAGCAATGGAACGCTGGGGAAAGTAGACAGAAAAGACGTTTTTTTCTATTATATATTATATTAGTATTAGTTAGTGATCCCGGTTCGATTATTTAGTATTAGTTAGTGATCCGGTTCGGTGAGTCCTTTTCTCGTGATGACTGTTTGGCACAGTCCTACATTTTGTCTCTTGGACCGGGAGAAAGGGGTTCCGCTGGAAGAGGGTTGTACCGTGGAGAGAAGCAAGAGGTCAACCTGCTTCAACTATAACACATGGCTTCTGGCAATGGCAATGGAGTTGGACCCCTCAGTCGATCCGAATGAAGCAGTCTTTTCCACAGAGGTAATCTTTGCCTGCTGGGCAAGAGGATAGTAAGTTACAAATTCTGTCTCGGTAGGACATGTATTTCTATTACTATGAAATTAATATTCTATACTATGAAATTAATATTTCTATAACTATGAATTATAAATGAAAATGAATTAGTTAAGGTGGGGTTCATTATCCTTTTTCTTGTATGTTTCCTAAGAAAAGGAATTTGTCCATTTTATTTTTCGAGGTCTCAAAAAGGGTGTGGCAACACATAGAACTCTTGAATGGAAATTGAACAAGAAAATGTAGCTCCATTTCCTTCGGAAATGGTAGATCTTTGGCGCAAGAATAGGGTGATCTATCCATCTTGACTTGGTCTGCTTCCCCTCTTTTTTTAACATACCGAGTCCGGGTTCTTCTCCTTACCCAGTATCGAATCGAACAGGCTGAACAAAATCTTCCTTCATGAAAACCTCTCTGCTCGATTTAGATCGAAATCGTACGTATTTTATGAAACCATGTGCTATGGCTCGAATCCGTAGTCAATCCTATTTCCGATAGGAGCAGTTGACATTGAATCCATTTTTTCCCAATTATTTTACTAGCCATCAAAAAAAAAGTAATACCCATTATTGTACTATCCAGATGTGCGAAAAGAAGCCCTGCTCCACGTGTTCAGAATTGGGCGTTTGAGTTTCTTCGACCCTTTGCCTTAGGATTAGTTAGTTCTATTTCTCGATGGGACCTGGGAAGGTATCACTCCAGCGGTCGAGTTCACCGTTCACCTTGACGTGGTGGAAGTCATCAGTTCGAGCCTGATTATATCCCTAACCCATTTAAGTTTTCTATTTTGACTTGCTCCCCCGCCGTGTCGACGAGAATTGATAAGAGGCTTGTGGAGTTGACGTGATAGGGTAGGGATGACTATATTGCTGGGAGCGACTGCCAGCTAATTGATCGCATGGATACAAGTTTCCCTTAGATTAAAAGAGAATTCCGAATCAGCTTTGTCTACGAACAGGACGCTATACTAATGTCAACTATGACTCTCATGGATAGTATCGATCTGGCTCAGGAGACGCTTGGCGGCATTCTTAACAACATGCAAGTCGGACGGGAAGTGGTGTTTCCAGTGGCGGACGGGTGAGTAACGCTAAGAACCTGCCCTGGGGGGAACAACAACTGGAACCGGTTGCTAATACCCTGTATGCTGAGAGCAAAAGGAGGAAAAAATCCGCCCGAGGAGGGGCTTGCGTCTGATTAGCTAGTTGGTGAGGTGTAAAGCTACCAAGGCAGATCAGTAGCTGGTCCGAGAGGATGGATCCGCCACACTGTTGACTGAGACACCGCCAGACGCCTACTGGAGGCAGCAGTGGTAAATTTTCCGCAAGGGGCGAAAGCCTGACGGAGCAATGCCGCGTTGAGGTAGAGGCCCACGGGGTCGTGAACTTCTTTTCTCGGAGAAGAAACAATGACGGTATCTGAGGAATAAGCATCGCTAACTCTGTGCCATCAGCCGCGGTAAACAGAGGATGCAATGCGTTATCCGGAATGATTGGGCGTAAAGCGTCTGTAGGTGGCCTTTTCAAGGAGTCCCGCCGTCAAATCCCATGGCGCAACCCCTGACAGGCTGTGTAAACTACCAAGCTGGAGTACGGTAGGGGCAGAGGGAATTTCCGGGCGCGTGAAATGCGTAAGATCGGAAAGAACACCAACGGCGAAAGCACTTCCTGCTGGGCCGACCTGACACTGAGAGACGAAAGCTAGGGGCGCAAATGGGTTTAGATCCCCGTAGTCTAGCCGTAAACGATGGATACTAGTCGCTGGGCGTATCGACCGTGCATGCTGTAGCTAACGCGTTAAGTACCCGCCTGGGAGTACGTTCGCAAGAATGAAACTCAAGGAATTGACGGCCCGCCACAAGCGGTGGAGGCAGTGGTTTAATTCGATGCAAAGCGAAGACCTTAACCAGGGCTTGACATGCCGTGATCCTCTTGAAAGAGAGGGGTGCCTTCGGAACGCGGACCAGGTGTGCATGGCTGTCGCAGCGCGTGCGTAAGGTGTTGGGTTAAGTCCCTCAACGAGCGCAACCCTCGTGTTTGTTGCCACCATTGAGTTTGGAACCCTGACCCCGAACTGCCGGTTGATAAGCCGGAGGAAGGTGGGCTGACGTCAAGTCCTCATGCCCCTTATGCCCTGGGCGACACAGCCACGTGTACAATGGCCGGGACAAAGTCGCGACCCGCAGGTGAGCTAACCCCAAAAACCCTTCCTCAGTTCGGATTGCAGGCTGCAACTCGCCTGCATGAAGCCGGAATCCGCTAGTATCGCCGGTCACCCATACTGCGGTGCATTCGTTCCCCGGGCCTTTGTACACACCGCCCCGTCAACGATGGGAGCTGGCCGATGCCCGAAGTCGTTCCCTTAACCGCAGGAGGGGGGATGCCGAAGGCGGGCTAGTGACTGAGTGACAGTCGTCACCAGTAGCCGTACTGGAGGTGCGGCTGGACACCCCCGTCCTTTTCAGGGGAGCTAATGAGTATGCTTGTGGTATATTAGGGTTTGCACTGCTGTCATCACAACCCAAAAGATCGAGCTACGTCTGAGCTAAGCTTGGATATGGACGTCTTTCGTTTCTCGACTTTAGTAAGACCAGCTCATGACTTATTATCCAGGTCGGAACAAGTTAGTTGATAGAACGCCCCTTTTTACTTCCCGCATGTCCCTCCCGTTTGGCGACTGGGTACTTAAAAAGGACAGAGAGGGATGGTTTTTCCTCGCTTTTGGCATTAGCGGCCTCCCACTGGAGGCCCACACGACGGCTAATTAGCTCAGTGTAATCCGCGCCCCTGATAATTGCGTCGTTGTGCCTTGGCTGTTAGGGCTCTCAGCCACATGATAGTTCAATGTGATCATCAGCGCCCTGACCCGCGATGGGATCTCCAAGCCATTAGCATGGCGTAACTCCTCCTGTTCGAATCGGAGTGTGAAACCAAACTTCTCCTCAGAGGATAGATGGGGCGATTCAGGTGAGATCCAATTGATCTAACTTCCTTTCACTCGTGAAAGTATCCGGCGGTCCTTGGGGGACCCAACGGCTCCTCTCTTTCCGAGAATCCATACATCCCTTATCGTGTATGGACAGCTATCTCTCGAGCAGGTTTAGGTTCGCCTCATGGGGAAAATTGAGCACCTAACAACGGGAAAATGGAGCACCTAACACGCATCTTCACAGACCAAGAACTACGGAGATCGCCCCTTTCATTCAATGGGGTGACGGAGGGATCGTACCATTCGAGCCTTTTTTTCATGCTTTTTTCCACGGAGGTCTGAGACAGCATCAATCAATAGGAGTTCCCTAATCCTCCGTTTCCCGAAAGGAAGACTCGACATTCTTTTTCCTTTCCCGCAGGGACCAGGAATGGATCTAGCCTAAGAAGAATGCTTGGTTTTTTTATAAATAACCCTTTCTTTGTCTGCGACCCTCATCACTACAGCGCCCCCGATCAGTGCAATGGGATGGTGTCTATTTATCTATCTCTTGACCTCGAATGGGAGCGCGGTTTGCACGGATCTTCGAGTGTCTAGGGTTTGGCCGTGAGGGTCTCTTACGCCTTTCTTTTTTTCCTTCCCCTCGCAGTTATTTCACAGGGCGTTCATGGTACGGGAGAAGGGGGAACAAGCACACTTGAAGAGCGCAGTAAACGGAGATTGTCTGCTGCTTTCGGGAAGGATGCATCGCTCCCGAAAAAGATCTATTGATTCCTCTCTCAATGTTGGTACGTAGGTGCGATGATTTACTTCACATGGCGAGGTCTCTGTTCAAGTCCAATGCCCAGGCTGCGCCAGGAAAAGATAGAAGAAGCTCTGACTCTTTCATGATACTCCACTGGCTCGGGGGATATATCTCAGTTGGTAGAGCTCCGCTCTTGCAATTGGGTCTTGCGATTACGGGTTGGATGTCTAATTGATCCAGGCGTAATGCATAGGATCTTGTACCTGAACCGTGGCTCACTTTTTCTAAGTAATGGGGAAGCGGACCGAACCTGCCACTGAACGACTCTACTGATACAAAGAGGCTTTCAGACCGTAGAGAGGTAGGATGGGCAAGTTGGTCAGAGTCTAGTATGGATCGTAACAAGGACGATATTGGAGTCGGCGGCATCTCCGAGGGGCCCTCATCTGGGATCCCTGGGAAGATGATCAATGTCCCTTGCGAAGATCTTGATGCCTATCTCCCTCCCCCCTTTACGAAATTGGCAAAAGTAGGAAAATCCATGACCGAACCCCATCGTCTTCGCACCGCCGTAGAACTACGAGATCCCCCCAAGGACGCCTTCGCATCCGGGGTCCCGGACCGACCCATAGACCCTGTTCAATAATGGAACGCCAGTAGCTGTCGCGCTCTCCGGTGGGCTAAGGGTCGAGAGGGCAACAATCACTCGTTTCTTAAAAAACCAGCATTCTTAGACAAATAGTCGGCGGAAAAAGGGGAGAGCTCTCCGTTCCTGGGGTCCCTGTAAGCTGGATTCTCCGACCACAAGAATCTTAGAATGGGATCCAACTCAGCACCTTTTGGATTTTGGAAGGTGCTCTTTGAGAGCCAGTAACTATGAAAGTTGTAAGCTGTGTCGGGGGGAGTTTATTGTCTATCGTTGGCCTCTATGGTAGAGTATTCGGGGAGGCCTGAGAGGCGGTGGTTTCACCCGTTGCGGAGGTCGCGTTCGAGTCCCGCTTATCCTCCATCCCGTAACTTTAGCTGATACTATGATACACCCAATTCTGCAGTTCGATTTATGATTTATCATTCATGGACGTGGAGAAATCCTTCTATTTAGCAGCACCTTAGGATGGATAGCCTAACGTTTAATGCGAGGTTCAAACGAGAAGGCTTTACGGTGGATACCTAGCACCCAGAGACGAGGCAGGGCTAAGCAAGCGACGAAAGGCTTTCGGGAGTTTGAAAATCGCATAGATCCGGAATTCCCGAATAGGTCAACCTTTCGAACTGCTGCTGAATCCTTGGCGGCGGAGGACAACCTGGCGAACTGAACATCGTATAGCCAGAGGAACAGAAAGCAAAAAAAGCGCTTCCCGTAGTACCCGGGCGAGCGAAATGGGGAGCAGCCTAAACCGTGAAAAACGGGGTTGTGATTAGATCATACGGCGTCTTGCTGCTTAGGCGAAGCGGTGGAATGAATTCTGCAGCACCCCACCTAGAGGCGAAAGTCCAGTCGCCCAAGCATCACGAGCTTCCGCTCTGACCATAGGCATGGGGCACGTGGAATCCCGTGTGAATCAGCAAGGACCACCTTTGCAAGGCCTAACGCCTGGGCCGATAGCGAAGTATACCGTGAGGGAAAGGTGAAAGACCCCCCATCGGGGAGAACTAGAACCTGAACCGTGAGCTCCCAAGCGTGGGAGGAGAATGTATTCCTGAACCGCGTGCCTGTTGAAATTATCCGGCGACTCAAGCCAGTGCTTGTTAAGGAACCCACCGGATCCTTAGCGAAAGCTAGTCTTCATAGGGCGATTGTCACTGCTTATGGGACCCGCGAGGCGCTGGGTGATCTATCCATGACCAGGATGAAGCTTGGGTGAAACTAAGTGGAGGTCCAACCGACTGATGTTAAGAATCAGCGGATGAGTTGTGGTTAGGGGTGAATGCCACTCGAACCCAGAGCTAGCTGGTTCTCCCCGAAATGCTTGAGGCGCAGCAGTTGACTGACACTATGTGGTAAAGCACTGTTGTTCGGTCGGGCCCGCGAGAGCGGTACCAATCGAGGCAAACTCTGAATACTAGATATGACCCAAAAATAAGAGGGATCAAGGTCGGCCAGTGAGACGATGGGGGATAAGCTTCATCGTCGGAGGGAAACAGCCCGGATCACCAGCTAAGCCCCTAATTTACCGCTCATGAATAAGGAGGTAGGGGTTTCAGAGACAGCCAGGGGGATGTTGCTGCCTAGAAGCAGCCACCCTTGAAAGAGTGCGTAATAGCTCACTGATCGAGCGCTCTTGCGCCGAAGATGAACGGGGCTAAGCGATCTGCTAATCTGTGGGATTAAAATGCTCGGTAGGGGAGCGTCCGCCTTAGAGCTAAGCAACCCGCGCAGAGCATGTGTGTACAAGCGGAAGTGAAATGTCGGCGTTAGTAACGCAACTTGGTGAGAATCCAGTGCCGCCTCCAACCTAAGGTTTCCTCCGCAAGGTTTCGTCCACGTAGTGTAGTGGCCTAAGACAGCCGAAAGGTTCGTACGTCATGGACAACAGTGAATGTTCCTTACTCCCCTGTTGGTCCCGAGGGACGAGGGTCTAGGTTAGGCGAGGATGGTCTTATCGGTCAAGACGCAAGGGACCTTGCCTTTTTCATGTAAGAAGGGTTAGAGGAAATGCTCGAGCCAATATGTCCGAGTACCATGCGCTACGGCGCGGATAACCATTCCCTACTCCCCAGGAAAAGCTCGAACGACCCTTCAACAAAATTGTACCTTTACCGAACCCGACACAGTGGGTAGGTAGAGAAGACCAGGGCGCGAGACAACTCTTTCTAAGGAACTCGGCAAAATAGCCCCGTAAACTTCGGGAATAAGGGAGCCTCCTCACAAAAGGTGGTCGCAGGACCAGGGGCCCGTGCGATGTTTACCAAAAACACAGGTCTCCGCAAAGTCGTAAGACCCTTTATGTGGGCTGACGCCTGCCCAGTGCCGGAAGTCACGGAATTGTGACCTGATTACAGGGGACCGGCGACCGCCAGCCCCGTTGAACGGCGGCCGTACTATAACGGTCCTAAGTAGCGAAATTCCTTGTCGGTACGTCCGACCCCACGAAGGCGTGACGATCTTTGCACTGTTCTCGGAGAGAGGCTCGTGAACATAACGGCTTGTGACGAGTGCTGACTACCCGCACCTGTTACAAAAGACCCTATGAAGCTTTACTGTTCCCTGGGAGTGGCTTTGGGCCTTTTCCTGCGCAGCTTAGTTGAAGGCGAAGAAGGTCCTCCTTCCGGGTGGGGCCCCCGAGCCACTCATTGAGATCCCACCTGGAAGAGCTCGAATCTAACCTTGTGTCAGGACCTACGGGCCAGGTACGTCTCAGTAGACAGTTTCGATGGGGCCTAGGCCCTCCCAAAGGTAACGGAGGCGGCAAAGGTTTTTCCCCGCTGCGGGCCGACGATATTGGCCCTCGAGTGCAAAAGGCATAAGGGAGCTTGACTGCAAGACCCTCCTTCGAGCAGGGACAAGTCGCCTTAGATGATCCGCAGGTGCGATGGAAGTGCCGTCGCTCAACGGCTAAAAGTACTCTAGGGATACAGGCTATTCTCTTCCCCAAGAGTTCCCATCGCGGAAGGTTTGGCACCTCGATGTCGCTCTTCGCCGAACCTGGGGCTGTAGTATGTCCAAGGGTTGGGCTTATCGCCCAGTTACCGCGTACGTGGCTGGGGTTCGAACGTCGAGACAGGTTCGTCCATATCCGGTCGGGCGTTGAGCATGAACCTTTCCCTAGTACGAGCGGACTGGGAATGACGCAACCTCTGGTGTACCAGTTATCGTGCCCACGGTAAACGCGGGTAGCCAAGTGCGGGAGCGATAACTGCGAAAGCATCTAAGTCAAGCCACCCCAAGATGAGTGCTCTCTTTATTCCGCTTCCCAGAGCCCCCGGTAGCACAGCCGAGACAAGCGACGGGTGTTCTCTGTCCTGCGGTATGGAGCGACAGAAGTATTGAATCCAAATCAGGTCACTGCGAGACGAGCCGTTTTATCATTACGATAGTGTCAAGTGGAAGTGCAGTGATGTATCCTGAGCATCCTAACAGACCGAGAGATTTGACCTTGTTCCTACACGACCTGATCAATTCGTAGCAGGCACTCGCCTCTTTGCCTTGTTCAACTGTTTGACACATGAAAAACCAAAGCTCTGGCCCTCCCTCTCTATCTATCCAAGGGATTGGAATTGCAGAGTCGTTGGGTGTCCTTTCCATCAAAATTGGGGGGCCTCACAATCACTAGCCAGTGCTTTTCTCTCATGCCTTTCTTCGTTCATGTTTTTGGTTCATATTCTGGTGTCCTAGGGCGTAGAGGAACCCACACATCCATCCCTAACTTGTGGTAACTCCTACTTGTCGGTGACGCTACTTAGGGATGTCCTGCGGACAAATATCTCGCGCCAGAATGATAAAAAGCAAACACCCCTTATTTTTATTTTTCGATATTTGGAAATAGGAAGAGATAAAAATAAAAAATGCAAGGTCGTCCTTATTCAAAACCCCATATGACATCTCTTCTCTATCATCACTTCACACCTCGGAACGCCTGTTCTATTTCTTTATAGATTATAGAGAACGCGCTTTCACATCTTCGTAACCCCGAAATGGAAATGGCTGCGGAGAGGAGGTTCTTTTTGCGGTACTCCCTGGAACGATCCTGGAGACGGGTGGGCCTGTAGCTCAGATGGCTTAGAGCACGTGCTACGACCACGGTGTCGGGGTTCGAATCCCTCCCTCGCCCACAACCTTCCTTTTGTCGAAATGGACCTGGCCTTACTTTTTCTTTTATTTATCGTGAAAGATTCGAATCATTACATATGTGACCCAAGACCGGAATCGCACTAATGTGTTTTAACTCCCCGTAACTACTTCCTCAGCCAGGCTGGGCCGAATAGCAGAGCTACGTACAAGTATTAGTAGATAGCAAAAATGCGTTTTCCTCGTCTTAATATGTTTGCTCGCGGTAATTTGTGGCCTATCGGAAAATCGATGACTGCATCTTTGATGGCACTGCTAATACATTCATCTTAGAATTCTGAATTGGCTATTTACACGGATTATCCCGGGATCTCCGGCGCCGAGGGTCTTGACGGCGATTCTCAAATATCGTAGACAGAATGTGATACGATGAGATAGAATGCAATAGAAACAAAGACAGCGACTGGTTACCCTACTACTCCTAACGGTCAAAGCGAGCCCTTTAATTCCATTCTTCATTCTTGGAATTAAGAATGAATCAATCTCCCCAAGTAGATTCGTCGAACCTACGACCAGTCAGTTAACAGACGACCGCTCTACCACTGATCACGGAGACAAACGGAGATCGACCTCATAGAGTCAACCCCCCCGTTCTCAACCCTGAACAACTGATCCGAAGTTCCTTTCGTAACTCCCGGAACTTCCTTCGTAGTGGCTCCGTTCCATGCCTCTTCATCATAGGTACCTCAAAGTGGCTCTATTTCATTCTCTTCCATCTATAGCCCAATTCCATTCTTTCTCCCCTTTGGTGTCTTGACATAAGAGATTTCATTTTATAGTCTATTCCGTTTCTATATATGAAATTTCAGAAATCATCATATAATACAGAAATTGTATAGAAAAGAAAAGGGGTTTTGTGATGATTTTTAAATCTTTTTACTGGGTAATTTATTATACTTATGCATGAAGATAATAAATTCGGTCGTTTTGGTCGGACTCCTAATTATGGATTTCCTGACCACATTCTCCATAGGGCCCTCTTATCTCTTCCTTCTTCGGCTCGGTTTATGGAGAAGGAACCGAGAAGGAGGTTCACAACAACTGGTTTTCTTCGGGACAGCTCATGATGTTCATATCGATCTATTATGCGCCTCTGCGCTAGCATTGGTGAGCCTCATACAATAACTGTCCTAGTTCGACCCTATCTTTTGTTTTCATTTCTTCTGGAACAATCACAAAAACTTTTTTGATTATGTGTCTACTACAAGAAATTCATGCGTAATCTCAGCATTCAGTGTATTTCTGAATAATCTCATTTTGCAATTATTCAAAACATTTCATTTACCAAGTTCAACGGTAGCCAGATTAGTCAACATTTATATGTTCAGATGAACACAAGATGTTATTTGTAACAAGTAGTTTTATTGGTTGGTTAATTGGTTACATATTCCCTTCCATGAAATGGGTTGGATTGGTATTATTCTGGATACGGCAAAATCATTCTATTCGATCTAAATCTAATAGGTACCTTGCCTAAATCTAATAGGTACCTTGTGGTCATAATTGAAGAAATTCTATGGCTCCGAATTTATCTTATTCTCTTATTTATACCTGTGTCTACTTTTAGCAGAATGCCGTCGCCTATTTGTCACTAAGAACTGAAAGAACCCTCAGAAAAGGTCGAAAAGTCAGAAAAGTAAGAAAAGGAAAGGGTCGAAAGTGAGGAAGAATCGAATGTAGAAGTGAGGAAGAAGCGATGTAGAAATGAGGAAGAAGCGTGTGAAACAACTTCCGAAAGGAGGAGACTACAGGAACAAGCGGGATCACCCGAAAAGACCCTTCCGTTAATCGGAAGAAAAGGGGACCGACAAATAGATGAACTGAAGAGATCCGAGTGATGGAAATGAAAAAACAAGCTGACTTCCACTTTCACTTTAAAGACACCAAATGCGATAAAGACCAGTTTAAGAAGATCTTATCTTGAACATTCAAGATATTGGGAATTGGGAAGACTTGAAGAAAGAAAATGAAAGCTTTTTTGTCTGCTTTGACTTTGAAAAACCTATTGTAAACTTTTCTTTCGATTATCAGCGTTGGAATCGTCCATGCGATATATAAAAATAATCGCTTTGAAAATAGTGTACAAATGAAATGTCCACAATATTTTTTTATACGTGTTTCAAGTGATTGAAAACATAATATCTTTTACATATCCGCCTATTTATCAACTTTTTCGGAATGATAGACGCAAATGTTCTTTGTACATGACAGAAAATTTTCCCATTAAGACCTATAGGATTATTGGGTTTTCTCTACCATGAGTCAAAAAATAACAACTGACAATAATTGATAAGTCGGAATAAAAACTCTAGACGAATAGAAGACGAAGAAGGTAAAAAGACAGGATATCTCTTGCTCTAGATATACTTGAAAAAGGCAATTAATGCAACGTGAATGAAGCAAAGATAACTTCCCAAGCGTATGATCTTTTTTGAAACGGACCGTATCGTGGAACCTAAAAAATTCTATTACATTACAATCATGAATTATTTAATTACTTCCCCGAAGGATTAATTCTTCTACAAATGATTTATTACTTCTAGCAGAAGAAGAAGAATGTAGATTCCATAGAAACGTTTTGGATAAATCAGATTCATGGGCTCTTTCCCCTATTTCAAAAATTCTCAGAATTTGAACATGAAAAGAATCCGCTTGATGAGAAAATCATCCATTCATTAATTATATGTGTGTAATTTCTTAACGTCAATCGATGAATTCTTCTTTATTTTTATTTGGAATAAGAAAGAATGAATTATTCAGAAAGAAAGCAAAATCCTGAGATTTGTATTCGACCTAAATTCAAACCAATCCCAATGATCAAACAACAACTGAAAAAAAGCATTGGAATAGAAGAAATCAGTAAAAGGTTCCTCGACGGCATACAATTGACCGATGAATTAGAAGGACGTATCAAGAAATGGAGAAGAACCGAAGGAAATAGATGAAATTTATTTCAAGAAAAGCGAAACGGTGGTGATCTAACGATACATCCTGATCCGGTACCGATACGGATAATATTGATCAAGCAGAAGCAGAAAGATGTGGCTTTGATACTTATTCGCAACCACCAGATTTTTCGGTATAATCCAAGGATCCCGCGTGCTCAAAAGAACTTAAAACAGTTATTTGGGAAATATTTCCAACAAATGTTCATTTCCCCGCTTTTTGGATCGCATAGACAAAGTCTTTTTTTTTTTCTTTTTTTGATAGATTTCTTTTTTTTTTTCTTTTTTTGATAGATATAGATATCGAATACTTAATCTTTTTTAGGAATTCCGTGGGTTGAAACCAGAATCCTGAAACTTCCGATTTGAGGAGGAAGAGGAAGGCAAACACTGGGAACAAAAAAGACGAGGAGAAAAAAAAAGAGGAAGATGAAACGATAACAATATAAGAATTTTGGGATAGCATTATATTTGCGCAAGCAATAATAGGTTATGCTGATAACACAATCTTTTTTTTAGCAAAAACATTGTATTGCCTTCATTGATAATAAGCTAAAAATCTTGTACGTAGTTATTATTCCCATTCGCCGAGGGTATGAGGATTTGAAGGAATGGAATAGAAATCCTCTATTTCCAATTATATTCCCCTCTATATCCCCATCCCATTCATTTAATATCCCTTTGGTGTCATTGACATAAGAGATGTCATTTATATCTATAATCCGTTTCTATATCTGGAAAGTTAAGAAATCACATATAATAACAAGAAATTGGTAATAGAAAAAGAAAAAGGTGGTTTGTGATGATTTTAAATATCTTTCCCTACTGGTAATTTATTATCTTATAAGCATGAAGACATAATTCGGGGGTCGGTTTTGGTCGGACTCTATTATGGATTTCTGACCAAATTCCTGCCATAGCCCTCTATCTCTCCTCCGAGCCGGGTATGGAAAAGGAACCGAGAGGAGGTATCAGCAACACCTGGTATTTATTACGGTACAGCTCATGATTTCATATCGATCTATTATCGCCTTGCCCTAGCCTTGGGTATACGCTTCCTACAATACTGTCCTAGTCTACCCTATCGTTTGTTTCTTCTTTGGAACAATCACAAAACTTTTGGATATGGTCACTACCAGACATTCAATGCGTAATCTCCGCTTTCAATGTGTATTCTGAAAATCTCATTTTTTTCCATTATTCCACCATTTCTTTTACCAAGTTCAACGTTAGCCGATTTATTCCCACATTTATATGTTTCGATGCAACAACAAGATTTTATTGTAACAGTAGTTTATTGGTTGTTTATTGGTTACATTTCTTCATGAATGGGTTGAGGTATTATTCTGGATACGGCAATCATTCTATGCTCTCTAAATCTAATAGGTACCCTTGCTAAAACTCAAGGTACTTGTGTCAGAATTGAGAAATTTTCTATGGCCGAATTTTTAGTTGCCTTAGTATCAACCTGTGTCTACTATTTAGCAATGCCGTCGCCTATTGTCACGAAAAACTGAAAGAAACCTCAGAAAAGTCAGAAAAGTCAGAAAAGTCATAAAAGGAAGAAAGGGAGAAAGTGAGGAATAAAGCGATGTAGAAAGTGAGGAAGAAACGTGTAGAAAGTGAGGAAGAAAGCGATGTAGCAACAACTTCCTGAAGGAAGGAGACTACACATGAAACAAGAAGGGGGGGAAAAATCCCCCCACCGAAAAGACCCTTCCCTTTTATTCGGAAGAAAAGAGGATCCGGACAAAATAGATAACGGAAGAGATCCGATCGTGAAGGCAAAGGAAAAAACAAAGCATAATTCCACTTTCACTTAAAGACACATGCGATAAAGAAGCCCAGTTTCAACGAAGATTCTTATCTTGATACCTATCACGTAATTGGGAATTGGGAAAACTTGAGAAGAGAAAAATGAAAAGACTTTTTTCTCTCTAATTGACTTTGAAAAACCTTTGTACTTTTATCCTTTTCGGTTATGCTTTGTAATCGTCCATTGCGATATATAAAAAATATCGATTTAGAAAATATGTACAAAATGAATGGCACAATATTTTTTTTTTTATACGTGTTCAAGTGATGGAAAACAAATAATATCTTTTACATATCCGCCTAGTTTATCCAACGTTGTTCCGGAATGATAGAACGCACAATTCTTTGTTACATGAAGAAAAATTTCCATGAAGCCTATATTATTATTGGGTTTTTCTAAACACCAATGAGCAAAAAAAAAACAACTTGAAGCAATGAAGTGGATAAGTCGAATAAAAAACCTAGAAGACGAATAAGAAGAGAATAGGAGAAGAATATCTCTTGCTCTCGATATACTTTGAAAAAAGAATCAGATTATGCACGATGAGAAGAGCCAGAATCTTGCCAAAAGCCGTAGATCCTTTTTTGAACACCGTATCTTGGAACATAAAAAATTCTATTCCACAGACAATCATGATGATTTAATTACTTCCACAAACTGATTTAATTACTTCTCCAAATGCTTTAATTTACTTCTACAGAGAAGAAGATGTAGATTCCATAGAAACGTTTTTGGATAAATAAATATTCATGGGCCTTTCCCTTTTCCTATTTCTAAAAATCTCGAAATTTAACATTAAGAATCCGCTTGATGAGAATCATCATTTATTATATTTGTTAATTTCTTAACGTCAATGGCGATGAATTCTTCTTTGGGGGTGGGATTTTGTATTGGAAAAGAAAGAGAATTAATCAGAAAGTAAAAGCAAATCCTTGAGATTTGTATCCGACATAATTCAACCAATCCAATGATCAAACAAAACTAAAAAAAATCCATTGGACTAGAAAAAAATCATAAAAAAGGTTCTCGACTGTCATACAATTGACCGATGAATTAGAAGGACTGTATCAAAGAAAATGAGAAGACAGAAGGAAGATTATATATTTAGTTCAAGAAAAGCGAAACGGTTGTGTGATCTATACTGATAACAATCCGGAATCGGATAACCGATACTACTTATAATATTGATCACAGAAGAAAGAGGTGGCTTTGATACGTTTTCGCACAACCAATTTTAACGGGTATAATCCAAGGATCCATGCGTGCTCAAAGACTAAAACAGTTATTTGGGAAATATTTCAAACAAATGTTCATTCCCCTCTTTTTTGATCGGAATAGACAAAGTCTTTTTTTTTTCTTTTTTGTAGATTCTTTTTTTTTTTTCTTTTTTGGATAGATAATAGATAATCGAATAATTAATCCTATTTTTAGGAATTCCGTGGGGGGGAAACCTAAGAATCCGAAATTTCCGACTTTGAGGCGGAAGAGGAGAGACAAACCTGGGAAAAAAAAAGACGAGGAGAGAAAAAAAAAAGAGGACGATGAACGATAACAATATCAGAAATTGGGATAGCATTATATTTGCTCAAGCATCGAGGTTTGATGCTGATAAACCCAATCTTTTTTTTAATAAAAACATGTATGGCCTTCATGATATAAGCTAAAAATATTGGACGTATGTTATTATTCCAATTCCCGAGTGTATGAGGATTTGAAGAGAATGGAATAGAGAATACCTTTTAAATCAACCTATAATGGTGTTTCCATTATCAGAAACAGAATTTCCCAAAGTATTTGTTTAACAGATGGTATTCAGATAAAGAATTTTATTTCCTTTCTTTAAAACCTTGGCGAAGATCTAAATAACGATTCATCATGGAGATCCAATGAAAAACAAAAGGAACAAAAAAAATTTTTAGTTTTTTAAACATTTTTGGGGATTGAACGGACCTCCCTTTTGGTGTCTCCCCCGAAACCAACCTTCTTTTTTTTGGAACAACCCATCATAGGAACTCAAAAAAAATAAATTAAAAGTAAAAAAGAACTCTCTACAAGTTTCAAAAGAAAAAACAAGATGGTCATCAAAATAGTTCTATTTCTAAACGAGTTCTAAAACGATTCTAAACGAATATTTTCTAGTTTCTTAAAACGAATAGTTCTAGTTCTAAAACGAACTTTTTCTAGTTCTCTAAAACGAATAATGAAGAACTTGAAAAAGTGAACCAAATTCTTTATTTGAATTGGAAGGGCAAGTACATGAACCAAATGAAAATGCAAAAGATTCAAAAAAAATAATCGATTATTCACGAATCGACCTTCAAATTCGATCTATGAATTGGACAAATTATTTACTCATGAGAAAAAAATGAAAATCTTGCCTGATAAGAAGACATCACATAAGAATCAAAAAGGAATCACAAAAAGACAAGAGAAAATAGTTCCATCCTATCATAGAAAGACCGGCATTACAAAACCAATTTGGGCAGATACTTCAAAGCAAAATACCCGATTAAATCGCAAATCCCATTATTTTATAAACTTTCCATTGAAAAAATATACATAGAATATCTTGCAAGGTATGGTTACCATTTCTAAGGTTAATGCACAACCTTGTTTTAAAAAAAACCCTTATCAATGACTCCCTTTACACGATGAAGACATAAGAAGAATTTGATGAAACAATCAAGATACACTGAAATTTATTTCGCTCTAAAAAAGGTCCTTTTCTTTTCTAATCCTAATATTAAAATGATTTAACACTTATCACGACTTATCTTCTGTCCCAAGCAATTGTATTTTACAAATTGTCACAAACCCAATTATTTTAACAACCTCACCTGAGAGCTGTATTCAATATCACGACCGGGACTATCCTTTTATTAAGACAAGCTAAAGTATTATTGTATGACACAAATATTTGATTCCAAATCAAGGATAAAAAATTACATAGTCTGGATGAATAAATGTAAAAACTGGTTAAAGGGCATTACAATATATTTTTCCCTCGGAGCAATGGTCCTCGATAGTACCGAAAAAATGGGAAATAGATCAAATCAACGTTGTACGATTCAAAATAAAGAATCAATGAAATTGTATTCATAAAACAAGAAAAAGACCGATTAATTCATTACAAATGAAAATTTTTATTCAGTGGGATTTATCGACGCGTCGAAAAGAAAAATTAAAAAAACACTACAGCATGCTCTTTTAATCACCTGAATATATAATTTATGGGAAGTAAGGACTCATCACACTGGGGAAACCGCATCGTTTTATGTATTTGTCTAAATATGGACTATTGATGTTACCTAAAAAAGGATATTTATTGAAGTAACCCATAAAAAAAATCTGACGAAATATTTGGGATTATCGAATTTCTTCATTTTTGCCTGAGAAACATAGTGATAGTTGAGAACAGCGTGAATTGAGAACATAGTGATATTGAGAACCTGTGATATTGATGACTGGACCGCATATGTTATCGGTACCGAATTTATAAATAATACTAGACTAAGACTCTCAAAAAAATTTTTTTGGGGGGGGGGGGGGGGGAGGGGGATTGGATGGGAATGAATTCGAAATTATTCTCCATATCACATCTAGAACTTGTTTTCTTCCGCATGAATTTGTGTTGACCTTTTTATGCTATAAGATTAAACCGTGGATCAACACCAATCAAATTACTTCTTTCTAATATGTATTTTATGAAAATGATAATTAGTTCAAAATCAAAATGAATGTATTATTCAAAATCAAAATGAAAAAAATATTAGTCAAAATCAAAATCAAAAAAATATTAGTCACAAAATCAAACTACAAAAAAATCTTATCCAAATCAAATCAAAAAATATTAGTCCAACGTCAAAAAAAAATTAGTCAAAATTCAAAATCAACAAATATTAGTCAAACTCAAAAAAATTTTAGTCAAATCAAAATCAAAAAAATATTATCAAAAATCAAAAAATATCGTCCAAAATCAAAACAAAAAAATATTATCAAAACAAACAATATTAGTCCAAATCAAATGAAAAAATTTAGTCAAATCAAAAAGAAAAAACTATTAGTCAAACTCAAAACACAAGATCCGTTAAAATAGAATTTCAAAATTCCACCAAGAAAAGATGTTCAATCAACTCTTGTATCGATCCACAAAAACAAAACCAAAAGGAAAATCCTGAAGGGATTGCAACGAGATCAAACATTAAAAAATGTAAAAAAAAAAAAAATCCAAGAAAATAAGGAAGATAACAGATTTGTTCCCTGAAAAAATTTTTTTATTTTTCAATTAAGATGGATGACCCCTTGAATCAAAAATTTTTAATTAATGTTAGGATACATATTGTCGCCTACTTAGATTGATAAATCCCAGGCAATTACTATCTCCTCATTCAAAGAGGAGAGTACTCTGTATGTTAATGCGACAGAAAGATAAAGCTCTTACAGAATTTACTAAAAAGGGGAATATTAATAATCGAACCAATTTCGTCTATCTTTAAGAAGGGATGGCAAAATTCATTAATACAAACCTAAGTATTTCTTGGTCGATAAGAGTAACCACCAAATTATAGAAATACATAAGAAAAGAATGTTATAAGACGAATTTAAAAATCCACTGGCGAACATGGCAATTATTTGGAATGGGGATCAATCATATAATTTCTTTGTTCCTGAAAATATCTTCTCCCTAGACGTCGTGAGAATGGCAATTCCCTAATGTTGTTTTCAACTCTCATAATCGGGATATTGTGAATAGAAATCCAGTATTTTGCAACGAAAACACATAAGAAACTCGAACAATTTTTGAATGAGGACAACCTTAATACGATTTAAATAATTATTAAATGCAATTGCTTTTTCTTTGCCCAATTACCGATGAAATTTTAGCTTGTATGCATCGCATTGGTTTGACTACCAATAATGTAGGTCGGTTTCAGTATGTCAAGATACGTATATCCACGATTCAGAATTATGTCTATATATTTCCTATATATCACATGCCCGTTTTTCAGTAAATAAAACCCGCAAGTGTACGCATATGGTGTGGTTACTTCTGGTAACATGAACGTTTACTTGTGTATCAATTCAATTGATCTAGAAGAATCTACAGAATCTTTTATGTGCAAAGAAAATCATTCTCTTCGTAAATGCCCAAATATATTATCCTTTTCTAAATACTTATCCTGTTCTTTTCTATCTAAATCAATGGAAATCTGATTTAATAGAAAACGGATAATCTAAAATTTTGCCGTGTCTAGATTCCAAAAAAATTGAATAATAGTAATATATTATTTTTATTTTTTCCTGATCGGTCAAATCCATGGCACTGGAAAAGAAGAAAAGAAAAAGATAAAAAAATTTTTATATGGTCAAAATTCCTTATTTCACTTCTTTCCCAAGAAGACAAGAAGAAAACAGGGGGTTCTTGAATTTCAAGTATTAGTTCACCAATAAATACGTAAGACTTACTTCACATTTGGAATTGCACAAAAGAGATTTTTTTTTATCACAAAGAGGGCTCACAAAAATCTGAGAAAACGTCACGTCTGCGATTTGTCAAAGAAAAATGAGCGCGTTATAAGAATTAATTGACCAGTTGGATATTCGGGAGCCACAAAAATCGTTAATTACGGTTGAATATTAGATTTTATTAGATTTTTATTTGTGAATGAACCGCTACTTTTGTTGATGAATTCATGAATAATGAATTAGGTAAGAAAAGATATACTGTACCGGCACAAAAAGATTTTCATGAGTTAATAATTGGTCCTCACCACCCATCATGCTGGTGTTCTTCGACTGATCGTTCTCTCGATGGGTGAAGATGTGATTGACTGTGACCCCATATTGGCTATTTACACAGAGGTATGGAAAAAATAGCGGAAAACCGAGACAATTATCATATCTGGCCTTATGTAACCGTTGTATTATTTAGCTACTATGTTCACAAGAGGCAATAACGTTAACTGCACCATAACAACTGGAAAAGTTTCAAGTACCTAAAAGGGCTCATCTATATCAGAGTATTATGCTGTAGCTGAGCCGAATAGCTTCTTCATTTTTTTATGGCTTGGCCTTTTACATGCGGATAATCGCGCGCAAGACCCATCCCTTTTTCTATCTTTTCAGAAGAGGATTGATATATGATTTATTCGAATCCGCCACAGGTTATGCGAATGATCATAATTATTCCGGCCAGGAGTAGCTGCCGATCTACCTTATGGCTGGATGTAAATTGTTTGGATTTTTTGCGATTATTTTTTTTTGAACAGGAATTGTTGAATATCAAAACTCATTACGCGAAATCCCATTTTTTTGGAGCGAGTCGAAGGATGGGCCATTAATTGGTGTAGAGAGGAGCATAAATTGGGGTTTATCGACCGATGTTAAGAGCTTCTGGACACAGGGATCTTCCCGTAAATTGATATTATAGTGTACAATGAATTCGATTGGACTCCATGGCAAAAGAAGCGATCTCGTTAGCGTCGTTATTTAGTACTAATCGGTGAAATGAGGGAATCTATAATAAAAATAATTCACAGGCTCTAACGAATTCCTGGAGGACCCCTATAGATTTAGAAGTCCGAACGCTTTGATAGAGGCAAAAAATTTCGACGGACTGATTTTTGAAATATAGATTTATTAGTACACAAAAAACCTTCACCCGTTTGATTGTCGAAACAAGAACTTTACGTGAGAGTATAACCCCAAAAGGTAAGTAGGAATTGTATTTGATAGGAAGATAATAGTGTTTTTCCCAGGGGAGATGGAAATCGTCCACCCGGCTTCATAAATTTGGCAAATTCTTCCTTCCAGCTAGTTAAAAGAAATGAAATGGCTGATATCATGACGAATACTAGGTATTATAGATAATCATTATGGAAGGTTGATCGTTGAAATGATAATGATATACAGAATACAAACATCAATCTTTTTCTCTATTCGGAATCCTTAAAAACTATATGGATCATATGATCTTTTGTACCCTTTGACCCATAATTGGGAATTACAATAGGGGTAAGCTAGTAATGTGTGGTTGAAAGAGAAATATCTGCAGGCGATACAAAACCACGTATGGCCTGATATCCGGCCCCTGTGGGAATTCTTCAAGCTCTAAGCAATGAACTAAACTCGTTTAAAGTACGACCTTCTTCTCCCATCTAGAGAGAGTTCGTTTGTTTAGTATTCCCGTCTAGTGGTCTATCAATTGCTACTAAGTTCTTTGTAATTCCTTGTTGGGTATCGCTCATTTTTGCCGATCTCAGCTGGTGTTTTTTTAGGGTCGCCATTTCCACGTATTGCTCCTATTTGGTTCTTATGTCAGGATACGGAATCGAATATAATTATTCCTTTTCAGTGGTTCTACGATCTTCTGCTCCTCTATTATTATGAAATACCATACTCTATGTGGTTATCAATATCTCTACGGTTAGATTCTTGAATGAAGCTTTATATCTTCTTTCCTAGAATAAAGGAAGAAGTTGAATGTACTGTATTGACTAGGTATTTTATTATTTTATTCAGCATTATCGGGTCAATGAGTGATACCATGGATAGTATATATGAGTGAAACAAAACAATTAGAAGTTTGTGCAGTAAGAGTAAAATCTCATTGCATATGTCAAGGAATAGAAGTTGAAGTAAACATAAGAAGTGTTAAACTCTTTACCCCAAGATTACTATTCTTTTCTTTCATTGTCATCATTTCTGGAAATCTGGTGTAAAAAAAGCTCAAACTGTATGGAGTTTTTCATTACTGCTTTGTATTTTATTACCTGCCGTAATCAATCAAAATCATGGACGGTTAGGAACCCCAAAGTCACAAAGGATTATAATAAGAGATAATGTAAGGTATAAAAAAAAGAGATATTCCTACATAAACAAAAAAAAAAATGATAACAAAAATAAAAAACATGAATAACGAATCAAATAGGGACTTTAACTTTGGTAGAAATGATCCAGCAGTACTTCCCTAACGATTACCCGTCTAGAGTATGCTCCTATTCACTGATTAAATCAATGCTATCCCAGAACGAATTAATCCCTATTCTTTTTTTTTTTTTTATTTTTTTCAAAGTACCCCTTCTGAGATAGCAGAACAGGGAACAAAGAAATGTAATGTAAGAATCGAATGTTAATATCGAATGAATACAAAAAGATATTTATTTATTTTCTTTTTTTCCCTCCATATGGGTGGCTTTTTATCACAATAATGGACCAATTCCTAATTCTTTAAATTCTTTAGATTTATTGATATACGGTATTTTATTGAAGTTCTGAGTTTATTACCGAACAAGAAAAACGATTTGTATTATCCATAAGAGGATAGATTAATTCCGAGCACTTTTTTTATTCTAGCAAACGGAATTCCATTGGTTTAATTTTGGACTCTCTGATATATCTGTATTCTAGTTACCCCAAAAGAAAGTGGTGATAAATCGACAACCGTCCTTTACATTTTTTTGTGTCCATAAGAGTAGCCGTAGACTCTGAGGGCTCATGTACGGTTTTGGAATAGCGATGAAACGTATTTTATTATCGATATAATTATCTAACAGTTCAAGTACAGTTGGATATGTGAAGCACAGTCCAAAGTATGGCTTTTGGTGGTGTAATCTATGCGTCAGCCCATAGGATTTATAGTTTTCATAATTTCTTCTCCTAGCTGAATGTGAAAGATTCCTTTGTTACCAGAAGCGAGGAGGAATTAGTAGCGGTTATCAAATCCGAATATTCAGGTATCAGATTTGTTTTTTTTATCTTGCTTCTTACTAAAATCTATTAGCGTCTTTTCGTTATTCGTAACGGTTCTTTTCTTTACTTAGGTGGGTGATTTATCTCTTCCTTACATACCATTCCTGAGCTTTTCGGAATCAAAAAATGCGCGTCTTTGGAATGACATTGTATCTTTATTACATTAGTTTTAAAGCTTATTTCTTTTTCTGTTCATTTCTTATCACACAAGATGACTTTACCTAGGTGAGAAGGACCGATCTCTTAATCTTGGATGTGAAATTTTCTTTTAACCTATTTCTGGGTAATCTATTTATTGACAACCTCTTCCCACTTGTTTTTACCTAGTAAGATACCAGAATAGATAACGATATTCTAGATTCATAACCTCTTTCAAACAAGAGAAAGAAACATCAATTTATTGTATGAATATCTACACTATGTTTCCCATGGTAACTTGGTTCATGAATTAGGTCACAAACAATCCGAGCTAGCTGCAAGGTATATTGGTCAAGTTTCATATATACCTTATCCACACAAACCGTTTACTGTACCTTCAATATCCTAGTGAAAATCAATTACATCAGAGTTTTTTCCGTGGTTCGAATTCACTGTGAATTTTGATAATGTTTGCTTGCGTAAGTATGTTGCTGGAATTCCCATAGATCTACCCTGTTTTTTGATTGAGATTGAAATAGATATGAAAACTAACAATTCTTAATTATAGTATGAGTTCGGGGTCCTGTATAGTTTGTGTAACCTGTGTCGAGTATTGGCCATCAAACTGTTAATCCTGACTGAAATAGAGGTTTCCTACTTATGTCGTCCAGAATTTGAATTATAATCAAATTTTGCGTTGAGTCGGTTCCAATGTCAGTAATTGGGCCTTACAACAATTCAAACGGTTATGAATTCGCCTCAAATCAAAATAGATAAAGATAAACCCTTTGATTAAGAACGGATTACCGATTACTAAGATTTTGTTTTGATATAAAAGATCCAAACTTTTTATTTTGGTTGGTCAGTACTACAAATAATTATTAAATATAATTGGTCAGTACTACAAATAATAATTAGTAACTATATATTGGTGAGAAGCCACTCTTTGATTTAAACTGAGATATATTGTCTCCCGGAATTTCAAATATACAATTTCCACTCCTTTTTTTATTCTTTTTCTTTGGATAAAAAGTAAGTAGGATTGGCCCCAATAAAATAATTATATCTATATATAAAATTAATATCTATTAATAATTTATTCTATATATAAATTAATATTCTCTATATTCTATATTAAAACTGATTATTCCAAATAAAATGTAATATAAAATACTCCATATTAAATTTAATTCAACTTATGAACATATCATATGCAATAATAGGACATTCATAATACAATAAAAAAGGTACACCTTTTCCTTTCCTGACCCTTTAGTAAGGTCCTGATTTTGACTTATATTTTTTTTTTACATATTATACATAATGGATTACCTGGAGCCAATACATGATATTCTTGTAGCATTTCTGGGGTTCGTTTTGTTTTTTTTCTTATACTAGGTGGTCTGGGGGGTATTATTACTTTACCAATCCTATTTAGTTCTGCTTTTTTTCGTTGGATTGGTTCTTGTTTGTATATCCTTATTATACATTCCTCGGAACTCTTTTTTTTTGTAGCTTGCCGCACACTCTTAGTGATGTGGGAGCCGTAATGTCTTAATCATATTTGCGTAATGTTTTTCATGATGGTCAGAATAGTTCCAATGATTCGTATTTTTTGGACCATTGGAGATGGATCACTTTCACTGGTTTGTACATTATCTTTTTTCACTAATTACTACTAGACCAGGTACTCCATGGTACGACTTATTTGGACTACAGATCACCAGTTATAGACCAGACCTAATAAGTACTTTCCACAAATTGGGATTCATTTATCGACGTTTTTACTTTCCCTTTGAACTAATTTCATAATTCGTTAGTTTCTTTGATAGGTGCAATTACTATGGCTCGCCCATACTAATACTTTAGAGTTAAAAGAATTAAAGTTTTTTAGAATTAGAATTTCTAAATATTAAGCAATCGAATCGCTTTGAATGTTCATATTAAAGGATCGAGATTGATAATGAGTTAGTCATTGTGTGTTCGAGCATGTACTTTTTTTTGAGTGTTTATTTATTTTCTAATAGGTCTCTCTGGATTGATCACCAGTCGAAACATGGTTTATAGCACTTTATGTGTCTTGAGGCTTATACTAAATTCGGTTATTATTAATCTTGTAACATTTTCTGATATTTTGAATAGTCGCCAATTAAAGGCAACATTTTCTCAATTCTTTTTCTAGATGTTGCAGCTGCTGAAGCCGCTATTGTTGGTCTAGCTATTGTTTCGTCTATTCATCGAAACAGAAAATCAACTCGTGCAATCAATCGAATTTGTTTGAGATAAGTTAGTGATAATTAAATATGATCATAATATTTAATAATCAGTTATAATGATCAATATAACAATCAAGACACCGCACAACATGATAAAGCAAAGAAAATAAAAATTAAATTGAATATTTGTTCTATTCTTTTCTATTCTTTTTTCACTTTCATATCCATTACTGGAACATACTTAATTTCTTAATTTTATGGGTATTATATTTTTTTATTTCGTTTTTTAATTTGTTATTTTATTTAGTTTAATGTATTTGTAAGTTTAAGTATTTCAAATTTAAATGTATTTTATTTTATGTATTTTAATTTTAATGTTTTAATGTCATTTTTAATGTATTCTTGGTATTTTTAATGAGTATATAATAATTACTGTTATTGTTATTCTATAATATATAATATACTGTATAATTTATAAATATTCTATAATAATATACTGTATAGATTATAAATATATATAAATAATAAAAATAATATATTAAATAATAATATAATCATATTACTAATATAACTTAAATTATAATTTAGTTTTATTTTTATATTTCATATTTCAATATGAATATAATTGAGTTTTCAATTTATATATTCAGATTTTCATATGAATATTGAAATATTATTTGAATGATTTATCAATTGTTGTTTCCGGCCATTTTAATGTTACACATGTGGCTCGTATTATCCTGATTTTTTGAACGGAAAATCAAAGTCTCTTTGCTTTTTTTCTCATGAACAGATTTAGCATATCTTGATTCTTAAAAAATTTTTAATAAACCACTGCCTCGTCTGTTGTTATAATAAGAATCCAATTTTCTACCAGATTGAAAATTTTTGATGTGCAAACCTGGATATAGATCCAATTCCCATTCGTAAAAATTTATGATACATGTATAGATGTACTCAATGTTACGAGCCCGCCCCACATATTATTGGAAATGATACCTTGGACGGATGTAAGCGAGGCAGATTGCTTCCGCACCAAGAACCAGACTGTGTGGTTGTAATAGATGTGAATCCGCCTTTCCAACGATTTTTTGAGTTCCGTGTTTTATTTATCATATGAAACAACTCGCAGCATGGGTCTAGGTTATTGATACGTTAACAAAAAAATCCACTTGAATCAATTGCTTCCTCTTTACCGACAAAGCGCCGTACTCATAAAAGATATATCTTTCCGAGCACGGGTTTTTTCTGTCAAAACGTATCTTGCTTTATAACGAGTTATTTTCCTGGTTAACAATACTTGTTGTTTTGCCGATATCCGTCGGTTTCTTCCATTTTCTTTCTTCCTCATAAAGGAAATATATTTTAGATGGTATGCTACTCTGTATTGCTCGTTTGGAGCTCCTTCTAACGACCCTATGTTTTCTGTTATCAGTTCCAATTGGCGATCCATTAACCCAATGAGGAAGATTTACACTGGATAGATTATTTGATTTTCCACTGGAACTGGGAATCGATGGTGCTTCCATGACCTATTTTTACTGACCTGATTTTCACTACTTTAGCTACCTTAGGCGCTTTGGCCAGTGTACCTCGGCATATTTCGCGATTGTTGTTATTTTCTCATGTTAGCATGTACAGCGGTCATATAGGCTTAATTTTCCTTCTCGAGACTTTCACTTTTTTTCATGCTGTGGGAGTAGAATTATCCTTTTTATTTACTTTTATTCCTGTGGGAGGAAGAACGTCTCTACTCGGCCACAAAGTTTATTTGTACAACTGCGGGGGGCTCCATGTTTTCTCTAATGGAGTTCTAGTATGGGTTTATTGGCCCCTAATGAACCCACCATTAGATTTTTTTTCAAAATTAACTCATCAATCATACCGTGGCATTGGAAATAATATTATATTTGTATCCGTATATTGCTTGCTGTCAAAGCGCCGATTTATTACCCCTACATACTTGTTACCAGATCCCCATGGAGACACATACAGTACATGATCTGCTCTAGCTTGGAATTTATTAAAAACAATGGCGCATATGGACTTTATTTCGGATCCACATGGACTTATTCCCCACGCTCATTCTATATTTCTCCCTGGTTGTAGATTGAGAACGGTTCAATAATCTATGCAGCTTCAAACCTCTCCTCTTTCAACGGAATTTAAAAACGAATAGCCTATTCCTCTGTAGCGTCACATGGGTTTCACAATTATAGGATTGGTTCTATAACCGAATGGGACTCAACGGTCCATTTTACAAATACGCTCTCTGGATTTATTGGTGCGGCTCTTTTTTTCTTGGCAGGAACGAGTTTTGATAGAAACGTCTTGTTTAATCTCGACGAAATGGGGGGATAATGAATCCCAATGCGGCCAAACTATTTAACCATGTTCAGTAGTTTTTCTATTGCTTATCTTGCATTGCCAGGAAGAGTGGTTTTTGTGCGAATTATTAGTATTTTTGGAATAATTACTAGTCCCAAAATACCTTTTAATGCCCACAATTGCTATTCTTTTTAATGCAATTGTAATGATATTAATCCTATTTATTTATTATCTATGTTACTCAATGTTCTATGGCTACACTATTCATGTTCCAAACCTCTAATTTTGCGGATTCTTAACCACGAGAACTATTTGTTCAATCTGTATCTTTCTACCCGTAAGGTATTGGTATTATCCGGATTTTCGTTTCTCTCGCTATCATGTTGACAGGGTGCAAGCTATCCTATTCTAATACTTTCATCGATAGTCTTCATTAATATACGGAAATCGAATTTGGTCTTTGATTTTGAGATTTTTAAATCGTTCGCTGTACAATGCAAAAGAACACAGGACATTAAATTGTAATGAGATGCATTTTTAGTTTTTGAAAACCGTTTTGAATAAGGAATGATTCAAACGGTTCTCAAAAACTCGCACAACAGAAGCTTATATATATATATGTGATGATGTTTCTTATGTATTCCTTATGTAGTTTTTTTTTGTTCAATTATTTAGCTGTGTAGTTTATCAAGTAGATTTGTAATGTGAAATAACCATAACTATGGTAGACCTATTCCGAATCAGAGTGATTCCAAATACAGATCCAAATTAATAAGAAACCATAGAAGCCACACGTGCCGAATTCGTACTTTAAAACGTTGATTTGTTCTACGTTCTAATATTTATTCTAGTTCCTAGTAGGTAAATAATCGCGAATAGGTCCCATAATAAAAGCCCAAGTTTCTTTGGGGTCCCCATTCCAATAAGATCCCCCTTCCTCATTAAGCCCATACGCCCACAAAGAATGCCTATGGTTAAAAAGTAAATCCTACCCTAATGACACGATAAACTCCCCATAATCCAACGTTAGTCCATTGATATTTCGAATAATTCGAAATTGAAAGAAAAGAAGTGTTTTTTAAAAACACTTCTTTTTTCATTCAATATTGGAATCTCACCAAAGAAAAATGGCTTAAATTAATAAATTATTACCTTTACGAAAATATCGATTTTTTTTTTCGAAATGTATGACTAGAGTCGACGATAATAATGATCCGCATAAAAGAGTCGCTTTAGCTTAAGACATCATACTTTCGTGCCTCATTCCCCTGATATTTGTAGAGTCATGTACTATATTGCGGATTGATGCTTTTCAGTTACAAAACCCGACGTGGCAAAGCCTGTGTAAAAATGGTACTTTGTCGGTTATTGTGCTTAAATCATTTGTATGGTTCCCCATCTGGAACTCATATGATAATGGCGAAACTACCCGAAAGGAAGATTAATTACTCGTATAAATTCCTTAATGGAAAATGTCCCTGAAGAAAACCCACGAGAACTAATACTCCTGTTATAGAAAAAAGAAGTGGCTATCATCCCTTTTTTTCCACCAATAATCACGCAATCCTACGATTTCGCGGACTAAAATATCATTAATGAATCGTACTCACATTGAATTATCGAAAAGAGATATGAGTTAATATATGGTTCTAAAGTTGTACATATCATAAAAGGGGGGGTCCCCATTAGAGAATTGAAATCGAGAATTGAATACATTATAGGATTCGTTGTGTCTCTTTTAGAGGATTTATTACTCCTAGGATTATAGGATGGCGCCACTCGGACCCCTCGAACCGAGTATGCTCTAGCACTGCGTCCTAAGAGCAGCGTGTCTACCAATTTCACCATTGGGGCGGCTTACTTTAAATAAATGTCAATTCCACGTTGAATCTGAGAATCGGATTCAATATAGTTTAGTAAACATTAGAATCGATAATCAAGATTCATTTAAATCCTATTTTAAATCCTCTATTCACTCCTATTTGAATCTATATTCCAAAAAATAATCTTTAGTTGGGATCATTGTAAGTTTAGTTTTAATAATAACTTTCGGCGTACTAGAAAACTAAGTCTTCTTCCACAACATTTAGAACTCAATAGTTTGTTTGTCGTCGAGTTTTGAAGGTTATATAAACTACTAATTGTTCCTTTTCTATTTGATTTCTTTTTTATTTATCCTATTTTATTTCATAGATTCAAACAAAATGAAAAAGATTTTTTTTCATGAGAAAAATTAATAACCAGGATTAAAATTTCATAGATAACAATTCATCATTCTAAATCAAAAGACTTTGAACTTTTCAACGATTTCGACACCTTAGTATCATTCCTTAGTACCATTAGAGTATCCTACTCTTCATTAATATATAATGGTAAGATTTTCCAAACCATGTGGTTTTTGTTAGGCATTAAGAAACCAAGAATTTTCATTTTCTATCGTAATCTACTCTCTTTTCACAATATAAAAAATATTTTTTCTATTGTGAAAGTAGATAGAAAAAAATATTCAGATTCGAGATACATACCTTTTATTCTACATACCACATTCTACATACTACAACCTAAGTTCTAATCATTTGATATTGAAGAGTTTCAATACATAATTATGTGAATCGTTCATCTTAAAAATTCGAATTCTTCCGAGTATGTCAATTCCGATTATTCCAAGACTTTCGTATTTGTTTGTTGTCACAAAAAAACTTTTGAACGCCGGTGGAACCGATTTAGCAAGGAAAAAGCTTTACTGCAGCTAAAATCCTTTTTTTGTTTTTTTCCAAATATTTTTACGAATACGTTTTTTTGACATAGAATACGCTTTTTTGGGGGACGCGCCATTCAAAAGGGTTACCAGTTTTTATCGTTGTATTTAAAGACATGTATTGTTTTGGTTCAACCATGGATTGTTCCTTTTAGTCCCTTATCTATACTTCTTCCCTTTTAGAATAGTTTTTTAAAAACATTTTCAAATATATTTAAACCTATTAAAACATATATTTAATTAAAACATATTATTAAACTTATCTTAAAACCAAAACAACATATAAGAAATGTATTAATCTACGCATATTATGCATCACATTATCACATAGACAACAAACACTAGGGATCAAAAATACAAGTACAAGAAAGGAAGGAAATTTTTTTTTTGGAAAAAGAGTTTTTTCTAATTAATTGATTAAAGCGCAGAGTGCTATGTTTGTCATTCAATTACATTCACACTAGAGTTAATCTGTTAAAAAGATATTTCATACCAATAAAGATAACCTCATCATCTTATTTTCAGTTCTATACGAAGGAAGGAGTACTTCCGATGAACATATTTTTTCCTTATTGTATGAATCCAATCACAACATAAGTTTTCCGTATTGATGGAATCCAATCAACATAAGTTTCCTATGTATTGTGAATCCAATCAATCAGTTCAGAAGGAGTTCCAAGATGGAGTTAGGGCATTACTATAAACAAAAAAATGAATCAAATAGATAACTAGTCCTTTTTATTTAAATTAATAGGGATCATGGTATCTATATTAAATCACGGACTCCTTTTTGATATAACTCCTTTTTTTAATTATTATACTATTTTTCCCTTATTATACTATATACATGGCTATAAATACCAAATATATATTTCTACTAGACTAGACTAGAATAGTAGCATGATTACAGTTTCATTTGTTTTTCTTATGGAACATAGCCTATCAATATGCATGGATAATCCCTGTTCTCCACTTCCAGTTACTGTGTCAATAGGATTTGGACTGTCTACTGATTTCCGACAGCAAACAAAAAAGATCGTCGTATAGGTGGGCGTTTTACTATTGTTTTACTTTAATATAGTTTATGGTTTTCACAGCCAATTTTCTATTCAACAAAGTACAGGAAGTTCCATCTATCAATATCTATGGCTTGGACCATCAATAATGATTTTTTTCCTTAGAGTTCGGATAGTTTGATCGACCCCTAGTATACTATTATTCAATAACTTACTACTGTTTTGATCTTGGTTCTTATTTATAGGGACATTAATGTCTCCATTTCAAGGAGATCTGAGATTTTTTGCTTATATGAGTTTTTTCAATGCTCATGTGGTAGTAGTTACCAGTTCCAATTTGATACAACTTTATATTTTTGTTGGGAACTGGTGGGGATGTGTTCCTATTTATTATAGGATTTTTGGTTTCACACGACCGACTGCAGCAAGTGCTTTGTCAAAAACTTTTGTAACTAATCGTGTAGGTGATTTTTTGTTTATTATAGAATTTTAGTTTTTATTGGATAAGTTAGTTGTTTAGAATTGTCGGGATTTGTTCGAAATACTACTAACTTGATCCATAATAATGGGGTCAGTTCTTTATTTGCTACTTTTGTGTGCCTCTTTACTTTTATTCATTGTGGTGCAGTTGCGAAATCCGCACAATTCCCCCTTCCTATTGTTCCACCCCGGCCATGGAAGGGATCCCACTCCCGTCTCGCTCTTATACACGCTGCTACTATGGTAAGCGCATGATTTTTCTGTAGCTCTCGACGTCTTCCGATTTTCTAGCATAACCTTCCGTAATGAATTTCATACTTTAATAGGTGTAATAACAGTACTACTAGAGCTACTTTGTCTCTTGCTCAAAGAGATATAAAAAGAGTTTATCCGATTCTACAATGTCCTCAAGTGGGTTAATATTATGTTAGCTCTAGGTAAGTTTTATCGAGCTGCTTTATTCCATTTGATCAAGCATGCCTATTCTAAAGCTTTATTGTTTTTGGTATCCGGATCTATTATCATTCAATGGAACCTATTGTCGGATATTCGCAGAAAAAAGTCAGAATATGGCTCTTATGGGTGGTTTAAGGGAAAAATATATGTTTCCAATTACAAGAACTACTTTTTTATTAGTACACTTTCTATTTGCGGTATTCAACCTCTTGCTTTTTTTTTTTGGTCCAAAGATTAAATTCTTAATGATAGTTGGTTTGTATTCACCAAGTTTGCAATAATAGCTTGTTTCCAGCAGGATGACTGCATTTTATATGTTTTCGGTGTATTTACTTACCTTTGATGGACATTTGCGCGTTCATTTTCAGATTACAGTAGCACACCGAAATAGTTCGTCCTATTCAATATCTCTATGGGGAAAGGAGGGTACCCCCAAGCAGTCAATAGAAAATTACCTTTATCAACTAATGAATAATAAGGTCTTCGTTTTTCAAAGGATATGTATTAAATTGGTATAATAATCTAAAAAAATGATTACGATACTTTAATACTTCTTCTCGAAAAAAAGTACACTGACATGTACCCTCGCGACATCGGGACAATACTATGCTTTTCTCTTTATATTGGATTAGTTACTTTGTTGTTGGATCAATAGGAATTCATTGTGATCAAGGAGTAATAGAATGTGGAGAATATTATCCAAATGTTAACTCCACTCACAAACCTGTTCCATCCCAAATTCGAGTAATGTCTGTGGACTGGTATGTGAATTTTTTACAAAATTGCAATTTTTTCAGTAAGTATAAGCTATCTTCCGGACTCTTCATAGATATATCTTATATGGGTCTGCTATTCATTTTTACGGAATTTGAACTTTTCAATTCATTTGTAAAGGTGGTCCTAAAAGAATATCTTGGGACCAAACAAAATGGGATATACACTTGTCAATAATCGGGTTACATAGACCTTTTTTATTACTAGGGTTTTACCATGGGTATAAGGGGATTAACCGAACTAAAAACTCAGTTGTTGTGATAGATATTATAAGTGATGGAATTACAATATATATAGGGTGGCCATTGAAGTTTTTGTTATAGGGGAAGAATCAAATCTATGCGGAGGTGAGACGAATCTCTTCTTATCTATCTTGTATTTATTGTATGCATCAATACGTTTATTCATTTTTTATTTTTTAAATTTTTTTTTTTTTGTTTTTTATGTAGAAATATCTATTTTTTATACCTTAACATTAATCCTTTACTAAGCCTTGTGCACTGTGGTCGTTCCAAACGTCCACCTGATTTGTGATGATCTGACGGCATGTGCCATGGTAATAACTACAAGACCACGTAAGAAAAATCCATACAGTTATCATTTTTACACCCGCTTCAAGATACTTGATGACTACATGAAAGCAATCCCCCTAGCTTGTCGCGGTCGGCGCGCTTCTGCCGGTATCACCAAGTTCTACCAACATGCTGATGTTACTTCAACGTTATTCTTACTGCTACACTATGAATGAGATTTTATTTCTACTGCAAAACTTCTAAGCTGTTTTGTGGTCCTCATACTAAACTATCTTGGGTTTAACTCATTGACCAGAATGGAGAATAAAAATAAAATACCATTCAATACAATTAAATTAAACTCTTTCCTTTACGTCTAGGAAGAAGAACAAATTTACATAAATTTTCATGATTCAACGAATCCACGTAGAGATATTGATATACTACACCATAGAGTTAATGGTATTTAATAAACCTAATAGACTTGCACGCCCGCAGCTCGCTAGACCACCTGAAAAGGCAAATTTATCTATTCGATTCCGTTCCTGACATAAGAGCCCTCAATAGGAGCATATTCCTTGAAACAATGGCCGACCCATAAAAAAACCATCCTATACCTGCAGATCGCTAAACACTCTGCCTGGCGAATACCCAAAAAGGATTACTAAATAAAGTAGTAGATATTGATTATGAACAATATCCCTAGCGGTCCAACGACTAAACAAACGAACATCCCTCCCGCTAGATGGGAGAAGGTCCTTTAAAAAGAGTGAGTTCCATCTGCGAAGAGCTCTTGTGAAGAATTCCACAGGGGCCCGGCATATTAGGCCACAATCCGCTGGTTGTTTATCAGCTGCGATATGTCTCTTTCTAACCACAAACTTACTCGTACCACTATTGTAATTCCCAATTAAGCGGTCAACAATGGGTACAAAGATCCAATGAGCCATCTACTTATTTTACAGGATTCGATATAGAAAAAGAGTGATTAGTTGGTACTTCTGTCGTACTCAATTATCATTTCAACGATCCCCTCCCCATAATGAATCTACACTACCTAGGATCGTCATGCATGTAAGCCAAATTTCATTTTTTTTAACTAGCCGGAGGAAGAAGGAATTTGCAAAGTTATGAGCCGGGGGAACGAATTTTCCATCCCAAAGGGAAAAAAATATATCTCCCTATCTTAAAATAAATTCTAATTCCCCTTTTGGGGCTTATACTCAACGTAAAGTCTTGTTCGACAATTCAAAATTGGGGTGAAGGTTTTTCTAATAACTCTATATTCAAATCATTCCATTCGGGAATTTTTTGCTTATCAAAGCGTCGGACTTCTAACTTATATAGGGTCCTCCAGGATTCTTCTAGAGCCGGTTGAATTATTTTTTATAGATTCCCCTCATTTCACCGATTCGTACTAATAACGAGCTAAACGAATCTCCTTCTTTGTGCCATTGGACTTAACAATCGCATCATTGTAACACTCATAATTATCAAATTGTACGAAGTCCCATTGCTGTTCCAGAGTCGTAACATCGGTCTGATAAACCCCAATTTATTGCTCCTCTAACCAATAATGCCCACTCCTTCGACTCGCTCCAAAAAAAAGGGGATTTAGCGTAATGAGTTTCTTGATAGTCAACCATTCCTGTTCAAAAAAAATAATTCGCAAAATCCAAACATTATCTATCCCAGCCATAAGTAGATCGGCAGCTATCCTCCCGATGCGGAAATAATTATGCATCTACATCGACATACCTGGTGGGCGGCTTCGAATAAACCATATATCAATTCTCTCTCTCTAAAATATAGAAAAAGGGAGCTGCGCGCCGATATCCGCCATAAAAGGCCCAAGCCATAACAAATGAAAGCTATACGGGTCTCAGCTACCAGCTAATTACTCTGATATAGTAGCCTTTGGTACTTGAACATTTTCCAGTTGTTCTGGTGCATTTACGTTATGCCTCTGGAACATAGTAGCTAATAATCCCAACGGGTACATAAGGCAGAATGTATAATTGTTCGGTTTTCCGCTATTTTTTCCTCCTCTGTGTAAATAGCCCATATGGGTTCACAGTCATAACATCTTCACCATCGGAAGTAACGATCAGTCGAAGAACAACATGCATTGATGGGTGGGAGGACCATCTTAACTATCATGAACTCTTTTTTGTAGCCGGTACAGCATATCTTTTCGTCCTTAATTTTATTCATGATTCCTACAAACAAGTAGGAGGTTCATCAAAATAAAAAAAATCTACTAAATCTATACTAATTTCAAACGATTAATTAACTATTTTTGGCTCCCGACTATCCAATGGTTCAATTAATTTTATATAACGCGCTCGTATTTTATTTGACAAAAAAGCAAGCAGACGTTGACGTTTTCTCACGAATTTTGTTGTAGACTCTTTGTGATAAAAAATCTCTTTTGGAATTCCAAAGGTGAAGTAAGTCTTCGTATCTTATGGGTGAAATTAATACTGACCTTCAACAGAACCCCTGTTTTCTCTGTTTCTTCTTGTGGAAGAAGTGGAAATGACATGAATTTTTGAACATAACAACTTTTTTTATCTTTTTCTTTTCTGTCTTTTCCATCAGGGATGTTACGACAAGGAAAAATAAATAATACTTATTATTTATGTCAATTTTTTGACTCTAGTACACGCAAAACTTTAGATTTATCCGTTGCTATCTAAATCAAACAATTTTCCGTGATATAGATAGAAAGAAAAAGGATAATATATTTAGAAAACGGATATATATTCTGCATTACGAAAGAGAATGATTTCTTTGAACCTCTACAAAGACTTTGAGATTTCGTTTAGATCAATGAATGAACACAACGTAAATACGTATCATTGTACCAGAACGTAACACAATATGCGTACATCTTTCGTTTATTAAGAAAAAAACGGATGTGCTATATAGGAAATATACTATTAAACTAATTCTGACTCGTGGATAAATAGTATACTTGACATACTGACCGACTAACATTATTTGTTATCCAACCATAGAGATCATACAACGCTCATCTCTAACGGTCATTGGCCAAGAAACAGTTGCATTTAATTAATTTATTTAAATCCGTATTAAGACGTTGGGTCCTCATTCAAAAATCGTTCAGAGTTTCTTCTTTGTTTTCGTTGGCAAATATGGATTTTATCACAATATCCCGATTATGCGAGTTGAAAAAATTAGAATCTCAATTCTCTACGACGTCTAGGAGATAGAATTTGCGAAACAAAGAAATATAATGATATTGATCCCCATTCACAAATATAGGTGCCATGTGGCGTGGATTTTTTAAAATTTTCTTATCAAAAACATCTCGTTTCTTATGTAGGTTCTATTACTTTGGTGTTTACTCTTCTCGACCAATGAATACATGTTTGCTATTATAAGGAATTTTCAATCATTCTAAAGGATAGACGAATTGGTTCGATAAATTAATATTCCCTTGTATTAATTCTGTAAGAGCTTTCTTTTTCTGAATCAGCATACATCCAGATGTCTACTCTCCTCTTTGAATCGAGGATATAGGAATTTCCATTGGCTTTTAATCTAAGTAGGAGAAATATATCCTAACATTATTAAAAATTTTTTGATGCAAGGGGTATCCCCATTTAATTGAAAAATAAAAATTTTTCAGGAACAAAATATATTCCCTTCTTATTTTCTTGGATTTTTTTTTTTTTTTTTTACCTTGTAACCTGTCCCAGGATCTAGTGCATCCTCGTAACGGATACCTTCTTTTGGTTTGTTTTTCGCGGGCTCCTCTGAACAAGTCTGATTGGACACTCGGTTCTTGGTTGGAATTTTGAAATTCATTTGAACGGAATCTTGGATGTTTGATTTTGGACTAAATTTTTTTCATTTTGATTTTGACAATATTTTTTTCATTTGATTTTGATAATATTTTTGATTTGACTAATATTTTTTTGATTTTGATTTTGACAATATTTTTTGATTTTGACTACTATTTTTTTTGATTTGCTTTTGACTCTATTTTTTGATTATGGACTAATATTTTTGCTTTGATTTTTGACTAATCTTTTTTTGATTTGACAATATTTTTGTGATGTTGATTTTGACTAATATTTTTTTGATTTGATTTGAATAATATTTTTTGATTTGATTTGACTAATATTTTTTTCATTTTGATTTTGACTATATCATTTTCATTGTGATTTTGACTAATCATTCATAATAAAATATCGAAAAGAAGTAATTGATGGTATGATCCACGGTTTACTTCTATAAGGAATACAGGTAAACAATTCTGGGAAGAACCAAGTTATAGATTGATATGGTAGGAATCATTAGATTCATCCATCCAATCAAAAAAATTTGTTGTGGATGAGTCTTCGTCTTAGTATTTTTATATTGGTACGATAGACATATCGGTCCAGTCCACTATCCTATGTTCTCAATATAACTATTGTTCTCAATATCACTATTGTTCTCAATATAACTATTTTTCTAAGGCAAAAAAATGAAGAATCTATAATCCAACATTTTATATCCAGATGTTAGGGTTATCAATTAAAATATCCTTTTTTAGGTAAAAACCATCAATAGTCATATTTAGCCAATACATAAAACGATTCGGGTTTCAGGTGTAGAGTCCTTACTATCCCCATAATTTAAAAATTCCATGTGATAAAAGATCAGATTCTGTAGTGTTTTTTAATTTTTCTTTTCGACTCGTCGATATCCACTGCATAAAAATTTCATTAATGTAATGAATTAATCGGTCTTTTTCTTTTTGTATATGAATACAATTTCATTGATTCTTTATTTTGAATCGTACAACGTTGATTGACTCTATTTCGCCATTTTTTCGTACTAATCGAGACCATTTGCTCCTGAGAAAAATTATGTGATAATGACCTTTAACCAGGTTTTCCATTTATTCATTCCAGACTATTAATTTTCTTATGCCTATTTGGAATCAATATTACTCGTTGCAACAATAATACTTTATATGTCTTTAATAACAGGATAGGTCCCGGGAATCGTGATCTTGAGTACAGATCTCAGGTGATGGTTGTTAAATAAGTGGGTTGTACAATTGGTAAAATACATATGCTTGGGAAAAGGAAGATAAGTCGTGATAAGTGGTTTTAAATCATTTCTAATATTAGGATTAGAAAAGGACTTTTATAGTCGAAATAAAGTTCATTGTATCTTGATCTGTTTCATCAATTCCTATGCTGATTTCTTTCATCGTTGTACATGGATTCCATTGAAATGTTTTTTTAAAAGTGGAATTAACATTTAGAAATGTAACCATTTACATTGCAAGATATTATGTATATTTTGTCAAGGAAAGATTTCATAAAAATAATGTGATTGCGTATTAATCGGGTATTTTTTCTTTGAAGTATTGCCAAATATGTTTTGTTAATTCCGAGTCTTTATCATGTAGGCTGGAACTATTTTTTATTGTCTTTTGTGATTCCTTCTATTGATTCCTTATTGTGATGGTCTTATCAGCAATATCTTCATTTTTTTTCTAGAGTAGATAATTTGTCATCATAGATCGAATTTGAATGGTCGATTCGGGAATAAGGATATTTTTTTGAATCCTTTTGCATTCATTTTGGTCATTACTTCCCTTCCTCAATTCAAAATAAGAAATTTGGTTCACTTTTCCAAGTTATCATTATCGTTTTAGAAACTAGAACTGTTCGTTAGAACTAGAACTATTCGTTGTAGAACTAGAACTATTCGTTTTAGAAATCGTTTTAGAACCGGTTTAGAACTAGAAACTATTTTGATGACCATCTTGTTTTTTCTTTGAATTTTAAGAGTTCTTTTTTACTTTCTAAATATTTTTGAGTTCCTTACTATATGGGTTCAAAAAAAAGAAGGTGGTTTCGGGGAGAACCAAAAGGTAGTTCCGTTTTCCATTCCCCAAACTGTTAAAAAACTAAAATTTCTTTTTTTCTTTTTTTTTCATTGGATTCCATGATGAGATCGTATTTTTAGATCTTCGCCAAGGTTTAAACGAAAAAGGGAAATACAATCTATCTGATACATCTGTTAACCAATCTTTGGACATTCGGTTTCGGAGACAGGGAACACCATTATAGGTGCATTAACATGTATTCTCATTCCCATTCCTTCAAATCCTCATACCACTCGGGGAATGGGGGAGAATAATTAACTACGTCCATATTTTAGGCTATTATCAATGAAGGCAATACACTGTTTTTTTCTAAACAGATTGGGGTTATCAGCATCAACCTCTTAATTGCTTGAGAAAATTAATGCTAGTCCCAAATTCGATATTGTTATCCGTTCATCTCCTCTTTTTTTTTTTCTACTGTCTTTTTTTTTCCCAGTGTTGTCTCTTCCTCTTCCTCCTCAAGTCGGAAGTGAGTTTCGGATTCTGGGTTCCCCCCACGGAAGTCCTAACAAATAAGATTTAATAGTAGCTATAGATCTATCAAAAAAAAGAAAAAAAAAGAATTTATCAAAAAAGAAAAAAAAAAAGACTTTGTCTATCGATCCAAAAAAAGCGGGGACTGAACATTGTTTGAAATATTCCCAAATACTGTTTTTACGTCTTTGAGCAAGAAGGGATCCTGGATTATCACCACGATTTAAAATCTGGTTGTTGCCGAATAACGTAGCAAAAGCCACCTCTTATGCCTTCGCTTGATCATATTATCAGTATCGGTATCCGGATCCGGATTGTGATCAGTATAGTCACCACCCGTTTCGCTTTTCTTGAACTAATTTCATATCTCCTTCTGTTCTTCTCCATTTTCTTGATCCGTCATTCTAATTCATCTGTCAATTTGTAGACCGTCGAGGAAACATTTTTCTGAATTCTTCTATTCCAATGGATTTTTTTTCAGTTGTTTTTGATCATTTGGGTTGGTGGTAATTATGTGAATACACATCTCAAGGATTTGCTTTACTTTCAGAATTAATTTTCTTTCTCTTCCAATAAAAAAACAAGGATTCATCGATTGACGTTAAGGAAATAACAATATATTAAATGAGATCTCATCAAGCGGAGTCTTTTCTGTTCAAATTCTCGAGAAGTTTTAGAAATAGGAAAGAGCCATGAAGGCTTATTATCCAAAACGTTTCTATGAATCTACATCTCTTCTTTTCTTTGAGTAGAAGTAATTAAATCATTTGTAGAAGTAATTAAATCATTTGTGGAAGTAAATTAAATCATCATGATTGTATGTGAATAGGATTTTTTTTATGGTTCCACGAACGGGCCGTTCCAAAAAAGGGATCATACGCTTTGGCAAGATTCTTGCTCATGTCAGCGTTGCATAATCTGGTCCTTTTTTCAAAGTAATCTACGAGCAGAGATATCTTTCTTGTCTTTTCTTTTCTTCTTCTCTAGAGTTTTTTTTTTTTTTTTTTATTAGACTTATCAAGTAATGACTCAAGTTGTATTTTTTTGCTCATGGTAGAAACACATAATCATATAGTCTTAATGGAAAATTTTTCGTCAGTACAAAGAACATTTGGTTCTATCATTCCGAAAAATTGATACACTAGGCGGATATGTAAAGATATTATTTGTTTCCCTCACTTGAACAGTATAAAAAAAAAAGATGTGACCATGTCATTTTGACACTATTTTCAAAGCGATTAATTTTTTATATAGCAATGGTACGATTCACCGCTGATAATCCCCGAAAAGAAAAGTTCAATAGGTTTTCAAAGTAAAAGCAGAAAAAAGTCTTTTATTTTTTTTCTGCAAGTCTTCCCACTCCCAATTATCTTGATAGGTATCAAGATAAGAATCTTAGTAAAATGGGCTATCGTTATCGCATGTGTCTTTAAAGTGAAAGTGGAAAATTCATGCTTTGTTTTTTTCGTCTCCATTTCACTCGGATTCTCTTCGGTTCATTATTTTGTCAGGATACTCTTTCTTCAGAAATAAGGAAAGGGTTCCTTTTTCGGTGGATCCTCTGTTACTGATTTAGTCTCCTTCATTCGGAAGTTGTTTCTACATCGCTTTCTTCCTCATTTTTACATCGCTTTCTTCTCATTTCTACATCGCTCTTCCTCACTTTCTCCCTTCTCCTTTTATGACGTTTCTGACTTTTATACTTTTCTGAGGTTCTATTCAGTTTATTAGTGAAAACAATAGGCGAGGCATTCTGCCTAATAGTAGACACAGGTGATAAAACTAAGAGAAACTAAAAACTTCGAGGAGCCATAGAATTTTAATTCTGACACAAGGTACCTATAGATTTAGAAAGGTACGATTAGATTTAGATCGAAATAGAAGGATTTTGCCGTATCCAGAATAATACCAATCCAAACCATGTCATGAAGGAAACAATGTTAACATTAAACAACCAATAAAACTACTGTACAAAACTATTGTGTTGCCTCGAACATATAAATGTTGATAATCTGGTAACGTTGAACTTGGTACAAATGCAATGGTTCGAATAATTAAAAATGAGGAGTATTCAGAAATACACATGAATGTGAGATTACGCATTGAATTTCTGGTAGTAGAACCATAATCAAAAAGTGGTTGTGATTGTTCCAGAAGAAATGAAAAAAGCAGGGTAGAACTAGACAGTTATTGTATGAGGTTCTACCCAATGATAGATGCAGAGGCGCAGAAATAGATCGCTCTGCAACATCAGGAGCTGTCCGTAATAAAACCAGTGTGTGCTGATACTCCTCTCGGTTCCTTCTTCCATCAACGAGCTCGAGAAGGCAGAGATAGAGGGCCCTATGGAGAATGTGTTCAGAAATCATAATAGTCCGACAAAACGACCGAATTGATGATCTTCATGCATAAGTATAATAACTTACCCAGTAGGAAAAGATTTTTAAAAATCATCACAAACCCCCTTTTTCTGTTCTATTACAATTTCTTGATATTATATGATGATTTCTTAAACTTTCCCTATATAGAAACGGATAGACTATAAATGAAAATCGTATGTCAATGCACCAAAGGGATATTAAATGAATGAGAATTGCGGATTAGATGAAATAAGAAATTGAGCCACGTGAGGTTCCATATGAAATGAGGCAGGAACGGAGCCACTACGAAGAAGGGTCGGGAGTACGAAGGAAGCTTCGGACTATATTGTGCATGGGTTGAGACCGGGGGTTGCACTCTAGAGGTCGAATACTACCGGGTAGCACTCAGTGAGCTCAGTGGTTAGAGCGGTCGGCTGTTAACTGACTGGTGTAGTTCGAATCGTTATTGGGGAGATTTGTTCATTCTTCGTAAGGATGAAGAATGGAATTAAAGGCTCGCTTGACCGTTAGGAGTAGGTAACCCGTCCCGCTGTCTTTGGTTAGTTGCATCTCTACTCATGTATCACAGTATAGTGCTACGATATTTGAGAATCGACGGCAATACCTCGGCGTAGTCCCGGGGGATAATCCCTTGTAAAATAGCCAATTCAGAATTCTCAGATGAGTACAGCAGTGATCAAAGATGCAGTCATCGGATTTTCCCGTAGGGCCAAAATGACCGCGAGCAAACATATAAGGACGAGGAACGCATTTTTGCTATGTACTAATACGTCTGCTATGCTATTCTGCCCAAGCCTGGCTGAGGACGAGTTACGGGAGTAAAACACAAATATGCTGATTCCGGGCTGGTTACTATCTGTAATGATCGAATCTTCCCGATAAATCAAAAGAAAAGTAAGCAATTTCCATTTCGACAAGGAAGGTGGTGGGCGAGGGGATTCGAACCCCCGACACCGTGGTTCGTAGCCACGTGCTCTATCTTGAGCTACAGGCACCCACCCCGATCCACGGGATCTGTCCCGGGAGTACCCCAAAACGGAACCTTCCTCTCCTCAGCCCAATTTCATTCGGTTGTTAAGAAGATGTGAAGCGCGGTTTCTCTCTATCTATAAGAAATAGAATTAGAACAGTGGTTCGAGGTGTGAAGGGAATAGAGAAGAGATGTCATAATTGGTTTGAATCAAGACGCCCTTTGCATTTTTTATTTTTCTCTTTCAATTTCCAAATATGGAAAAGTAAAATAAGGGTGTTAAGCTTTATTTCATTCTGGAGTCGAGCTTATTTTTCCGCAGGACTAACAACAGTTCGTCACCGCAGTAGAGTGTAAACACCAGTTCGGATGGATATTGGTGTGTTTCCTCACGCTAGGAACCAGAATACGAACCAACATGAACGAAGAAGGCGGAGAGGGGGAAAGCATATTGGCTGGATTGTGAGGCCCACTCCAATTCTTGACTGGAAGGGACACCAAAGACCTCTGCCTTCCATACCTTGGATAGATAGAGAGGGAGGCAGAGCTTTTGGTTTTCATGTTGTCAAACAGTGTGAACATGAAAATAGATGGCGAGTGCCTGATCGAATTGATCAGGTCGTGTAGGAAAAAGGTTCAAATCTTCGGTTGTAGGATGCTCAGATGCATACATCACGAGCACTGCCACTGACAACTATCGTAATGAATAAAACGGCTCCGTCTCCGCGGACCTATTCTTGGATTCTCAATACTTCTGTCGCTCCATCCCCGCAGGGACGAGAACCGTCGGCTGTATCGGCTGTGATAACGGGGGCTCTGGGGGAGTCGGAAATAACGAGAGCACTCATCTGGGGGTGGGCTTGCTACTTAGATGCTTCAGCAGTTTATCCGCTCGCACCTTGGCACCCAGCGTTCTACCGTGGGCACGATAACTGGGTACACCAGAGGTGCGTCCTACCATTACCTTCTCGTAAAGGAAGAGGTCCTCTCATGCTATAAGCGCACCGGATATGACGACCGAACGTCTCACGACCGTGTTCGAACCAGCTCACGTACCGCTTTAATGGGCGAACAGCCCACCCATTGGAATACTACAGCCCCCAGTGGCGAAGAGCGACATCGAGGGCCAAACTTCCCGTCGATGTGAACTCGGGGAAGATCAGCCTGTTTATCCCTAGAGTAACTTTTATCCAGTGAGCGAGGCCCTTCAATCGGACCACAGTTCGGATCACTAAGGCCGACTTTTCGTCCCTGCTCGACGGGTGGGTCTCGCAGTCAAGCTCCCTTCTGCCTTTGCACCGAGGCCAATCTCCGTCCGGCCGAGGGGAAAACCTTTGCACGCCTCCGTTAACTTTTTGGGGGCATACGCCCAATAGAAACTGTTCACCTGAGACTGGGCCTTGGCCCGTAGGTCCTGAAACAAGGTTCGATTCTACTCTTCAGAGTGGATCTCCACTGATGGCTCGGCCCACCGGAGGGGCCTCTTGCCTTAAAACCTAAGCTGCGCAGGAAAGGACCAAAGCCAATCCAAGGGAACAGTAAGCTTCATAGGGTCTTTCTGTCCAGGTGCGGGTTAAGTCCGCATCTTCACAGACTGTCCTTCAACCGAGCCTCTCTCGAGAAGTGCCCAGATCGTTACGCCTTTCGTGCGGGTCGGAACTTACCCGCGAACAAGAATTTCCGCTACCTTAGGGACCGTTATAGTACGGCCGCCGTCACCGGGGCTTCGGTCGCGGCTCCCCTGTAATCAGTCAACAATTACTTGACTTCCGGCAATGGGGCAGGCGTCAGCCCACCATACATGGTCTAACGACTTTGCGGAGACCTTGTTTTTGGTAAAACAGCGCCCGGGCTGAGTCCACTGCGACCCCTTGGAGGGGAGGGCAACCATTATCCCGAAGTTTACGGGGCGATTTTGCCGAGTTCCTTAGAGAGATTTGTCTCGGCACCTAGGTATTCTTACCTCCCACTGTGCGGTTTCGGGTACAGGTACCCTTTGTTGAAGGTCGTTCGAGATTTACTGGGAGTATGGCCGAGGGTTACTTCCCGCCGTAGCGCCTGGTTATACTCGGGACAGTGGCTAGAGGCATTTCCTCTACCATGCTTACCCTTGAAAAACAAAGAGGTACTTGCGGTACTTGAACCGATAAACACCTTCGGTAACATAGCCTCCTCAGCTCCCTGGGGCCAACAAGGGGTAGTACAGGAATATCACCTGTTTGTCATCCAGACTACGCCTTTCGGCCTGATCTTAGGCCCTGAAATCACCCTCCGTGGACGAAAAGTGCGGACGGACCTTAGGTTTTTCGGGGCATTGGATTATCACCAATGTTTGCGTTACTCAAGACGACATTCTCACTTCCGCTTCGTCACACCTGCTTGCGCGGGTGCTCCTCTAAGGCGGAAACGCTTCCCCTACGATTGAATTTTAAGCCAACAGCTCGGCAGATGCTTAGCCACGGCATCTCGGCGCCAGAGCCTAGATCAGTGAGCTTCCGCACGCTTCAAGGGTGGCTGCTTCTAGGCAAACCTCCTGCTGTCTCTGCACCCCTACCGCCTTTATCAATGAGCGTCAGTAGGGCATTAGCTGCGGGATCGGGCTGTGCCCTCTCGACGATGAAGATTATCCCCCATCGTTCACTGGCGACCTTGACCCTCTATTTTGGTGTCATATTAGTATTCAGAGTTGCTCGATTTGGTACGCTCCGCCGGCCCGCCCGAAACAGTGCTTTACCCCTAGATGTCAGTCAACTGCGCGCCTTCAACGCATTTCGGGGGAGAACAGCTAGCTCTGGGTTCGAGTGGCATTTCACCCCTAAAACAACTCATCCGCTGATTCGCAACATCAGTCGGCGGTTAGGGACCCCATTAGTTGCACCCAGAGCTTCATCCTGGTCATGGTAGATCACCCAGGTTCGGTCCATAAAGAGTGACAATGGCCCTATGAAGACTCCTTTCGACCTACGGCTCGGTGGGTCCCTACCCAAGCCCAATGCCTATGAGTCGGCCGGCTCATTCTTCAACCGGCAAGCGGTCCGAAATAACAAATTCTCCTACCCACTGCTTGGGAGATCACGGTTTTTCATGTTCTATAACTCCCCGATGGGGTTCTTTTCACCGTTCCCTCACGGTACTACTTCGCTATCGGCACCCAGAGGATTTAGCCTGGCAAGGTGTCTGCTGATTCAAAAGGGATTCAACGTGCACCATGTACTCGGTCAGAGCGTAAGCTAGTGATGCTTTCGGCTACTGGACTTTCGCAATTAGGGAGTTTGCAAGCATTCATTTCCAACCGTTAGCCTAGCGAACGACGCTGTAGGCTCTCCCAAACCCGTTTTCGAAGGTTTAGGCCTGAACCTTCCAATTTCGCTCGCGCACTTCGGGATCGCTTTTGCTTTCTTTTCCTCTGGCTACTAAGCTGTTTCAGTTTCGCAAAGGTTATGTCTCTGCTGACAGGTGCAGCAGCAGTTCGAAAGTGTGAACTATTCGGGAAATTTCTCCGGATATTGCATTTCAACTCCCCGAAGCATTTCGTCGCGGCACGCCATTCCTATCTCTGGGTGCTAGGTATCACCGTAGGCTGCGCGTTGAACCTTGCCATTAACCGTTTTTAGGCTAATGCCATCCAAGGTGCATGCTTAACTAGAAGGATCTTATCAACGGTCCAGAATGATAAATCCTAAATCGAAAACGCGAATGGGTGATATCATAGTATAAGCTATAGTTCACGGGCTGGAGATAGCCAGACCGAACGCGACATCCGCCACAGGGTAAACCACCGCCTCTAGGCCTCCCAGACAATTCTACCCCCCACAATAGAGGACAACGATAGGACAATAAACTCCCCCGAAACAGGCTTACAACTTTGCATCGTACTGTGCTATCCAAAGAGCAAAAAAAAAAAAAACTCTTCTCAAAATCTCAAAAGGTGCTGAGTTGGAATACCATTCTAAGGATTATTGTGCTTCCGGAGAACCAGATACAGGAGAAACCAGAACGAGCGCTCTTCCCCCTTTTTCCGCCCGACTCTTTGGTCTTACAAGGAATGCGGTTTTAAGAACGAGTGTTGCCTTCTCGACCCTTACTGCCACAACCGGAGAGGGACAGCTTAATGCGTCCACTATTTGAACAGGGTCTATGGTCCCCCCCCCCCGGTCCGTGACAAACTGGATGCCGGAGGCGTCTGGGTGATATAGTAGTTCTAGGGTGAGACAGATGGGTCGTCATGGATTTCCTTTCCTTTTGCCACCAATTTGCTCAAAGGGTTTTTGACCCCAGGGAAGATAGGAATCAAGCTATTCGCAAGGGCCAACTTGATCCTCTTCACAGGGATACAAACACCCCCCCCTCCTCAGATGAGGGGAACCCTAGGGGAGCCGCCCCCGACTCCAACTATCGTCCAGTACGATCCATACTCGATTGGACCAACTGCCCAGCGACCTCTCTACGTCGTGACAGCGCCCATCCTTTTGTCTCAGTAGAGTCTTCAGTGGCATGTTTCGGTCCTCTTCCCCATTACTTAGAAAAAGTGAGCCCACGGGTAGGTTACCAGATACTATCATTACGCCCTGGAAATTGGACATCAAACCCGTAATCGCAACGACCCAATTGCAAAGAGCGGAGCTCTACCAACTGGCTATATCCCCCGAGCCAAAGTGGAGTATCAGAACGAGTCGATGCTTCTTCTATTTCTTTTCCTGGCGCAGGCGGCCATCCTGGAATTGAACCAGAAGGAAACCGCCGGGAAGTAAATTCATCGCACCTACAGATCCAAACCAATTGAGAGAGAACATAGATTCGTTTTCGGAGGCGATTTCATCACTCCCGAACGCAGCATACAACTCATAAGTTGTACTGCGCTCTTAAAGTGTGCGTGTTCCAACTTCGCCATTCCATGACAAGCCGGTGAAATAACTCGATGGGAGAAAAAAGAAGGCCGTGAGAGACCCTCCGGCCCAACCCCCTAGAACTTAAGCTCCTTTTCCAAACTGCTCCCATTTCGAGTCAAAGATAGATAACTAGACACATCCCCGGGCCACTGATCGGGGGGCGCTCGTAGTGACTGAGGGGGTTCGAAGAAGACCAAGAAAGTGAGTTTTTCCAAGCATTTCTTATGGCTATATCCAAGCTCATGGTCCGCTGCGGAAAGGAAAAGAATTTCACGTTTCCTTTCGGGAAGGAGGATTAGGGAAATCCTATGGATTGATGCTTTATACCAGACTCCGGGAAAAGCATGAAAAAAAGGACTCGAAGTACGATCCTCCTCCCCCAGATGAAAGGGGCGATCTCGTAGTTCTGGTCTGTGAAGGATGCGTTGTAGGTGCTCCATTTCAACGTTGGTAGGTGCGCAATTTTCCCATTGAGGCCGACCTAAAACACCTGTGATCGAGAGATAGTGTCCATACACTGATAGGGATGTATATTCTAGAGAGAGAGGATCCGTGGTGAGGACCACCCGGACCAGCACGGAATCACGATTGTGATAGAAAGTTAGATATACTTGGATCTCACCTTGAATTCGCACATCTATGCTCCTGAGGAGAGTTGGTTTCAAACTCCCGATTCGAAGGAGGAGTAGCCATGTAAGGTGCCTTGGATGATCCACATCTCCGGGTAAGGCGCTGATGAGCCTTGAACTATCCATGTGGCTGAGAGCCCTCACAGGCCCAGGCACCACGACGCCATATCAGGGGCGCGCTCTACCACTGAGATATTAGCCGTCGTGGGGCATCCCAGTGGGAGGCCATGCTATGCCAAAAGCGAGAAAAACCCATCCCTCTCTTTACTTTTTAGTCCCCAGTCGCCACGGGAGGGCCATGGGGACGAAAAAAGGGGATCCTATAAAGAACTTGTCAGACTAGGATTAATAAGATCATGAGCTGGGTTTACTCACCGGTCGAGAAAAGAAAGAAGACCTCAATCCAAGCTTAGCTCAGCGTACTCGCTTCTTTTTGGGTGTGGTGAAGCAGTGTCAAACCAACAAATAACCAACAAGCAAAGCATTAGCTCTCCCTGAAAAGGACAGGTGATCCAGCCGCAACTTCCAGTACGGTAACTTGTACGACTTCACTCCAGTCACTACCACGACTTAGGCATACTCACTACCTTGCGTAAGGGGTAAACGACTGGGCAGGGCCAGCTCCCATAGTGGAAGGGCGGTGTGTACAAGGCCGGAACGAATTCCCCGCCGATGGCTGACGGGTTACTAGCGATTCCGGCTTCATGCAGGCGAGTTGCAGCCTGCAATCCGAACTGAGGAGGGTTTTTGGGGTTAGCTCACCCTCGCGGGATCGCGACCTTTGTCCCGGCATTGAGCACGGTGTCGCTCCAGGGCATAAGGGGCACAGATTGACTGACGTCACCCCCACTCTCCGGATTACACCGGCGAAGTTGTCAGGGTTCCAAAATCAAATGTTGGCAACTAAACCAAGAGGCGTTGCGCTCGTTGCGGGACGATAACCAAAACCTGTACGGCACGAGATGACGACAGCCATGCCCCCTGTGTCCGGCCGTTCCCGAAGGAACCCTCTCTTTAAAAGAGGATTAACGGCATGTCAAGCCCTGGTAAGGTTCTTCGCTTGGCAGAATTAAACCACATGCTACACCGCTTGTGCGGGCCCCGTCATTCCTTTGAGTTTCCTTCTTGCGAACGGACTCCCAGGCGGGATAATTAACGCGTTTAGCTACCGCAATGCAAGGGTCGATACGCACAGCGCCTAGTATCCATCGTTTAGGCTACGGACTACTGGGGTATCTAATCCATTTGCTCCCCAAAGGGCGTTAGTCGCTCAGTGTAAGTGTCGGACAGCCGATGCTTTCGCCGTGGTGTTCTTCCGATCTATACGCATGTCACAGCTCCACCGGAAATTCCCTCTGCCCCTACCGTCTCCAGCTGAGTAGGTTCACAGACTGTCCAGGGTTTGAGCCATGGGATTTGAGGCGACTTGAAAAGCCCCTACAGACGCTTTACGCCCAATCATTTCCGGATAAACGCCTTGCATCCTCTGTCTTACCGCGGCTGCTGGCACAGAGTTAGCCGATGCTTATCTTCAGATACGTCATTGTTTCTTCTCCGAGGAAAGAAGTTCACGGAACCGGTGGGCCTTCTACCTCCACGCGGGCATTGCGCGTAAGGCTTTCGCCCATTGCGGAAAATTCCCCACTGCTGCTCCCGTCGGAGTGGGCGTGTCTCGTCCCAGTGTTGGCTGATCATCTCTAGGACCAGCTACTGATCAATCGCTGGTAAAGCTATTACTCCCCAATAGCTAACAGACGCAAGCCTCCGGCGGATTCCTCCTTTTGCTCCTCAGCCTACGGGGATAGCAACCGTTTCAGTTGTTGTTCCCTCCCAAGGGCAGGTTCTACGCGTATCACCCGTCCGCCATGGAACAACACTTCACGTCGACTGCATGTGTTTAAGATGGCCGCCAGCGTCTACTGAGCCGGAGCGAACTCTCCATGAGATTCATAGTGCATACTTATAGCTTCCTTGTCGTAGACAAAGCTGATTCGGGGAATTCTTCATCTAGGCATTAACTTGTACCAGCGCTTCCCCCATCATTAGACTGGAGTTCGATCCAGGCATATAGTATCCCTACCCTATCACGTCAATCCCACAAGCCTCTTATCCTTCTCGTCGATCACGGCGGGGGGAGCAAGTCAAAATAGAAAAACTTAATTGGGTTTAGGGATAATAGGCTCGAACTGAGACCTTCCAACACGTCAGAGGTGACCACTCTAAGCTGAGGTATATCCTTCCTCGGTACCAATCGAAGAAATAGAAATAAATAATCATAGGCAAAGGGTGCGAGAAATCAACGCACATTCATGAACAACTCTAGGAGGCCGGGCCTTCTTTTCGCACTATTTGGATAGTAAAATAAATGGGTATGGATAGTAAAATAATGGGAACAAATGGATTTCATTGTCCAAACTGCTCCTATCGGAAATAGGATGGGACTCTACGGATTCGAGCCATGCCCATGGTTTCATAAAAATCCGTACGATTTTCACGATCTAAATCAGCAGAAGCAGTTTTAAATGAGACGAATTTTGGCCGCTGTCATTCGATACTGGTAGGAGAAGAACCCGACTCGGTATTGTTTAAAAAAAGAGGGGAAGCAGACCAAGTCAGATGGTATAGCTCACCCCCTTCTTCTTGCGCCAAAGAATCTTCCCATTTCAGAAGGAATGGAGTACATTCTTTTCAATTTCCATTCAAGGAGTCATATGTGTTTCCAACCCTTTTTTTGAGACCTCGAAAAAATAAAAATGGACAATTCCTTTTCTTAGGAATACAGACAAGAAAAAAAGGATAATGGTAACCCCACCATAACTACTTAATTTCATTTATTAATTTCAAGTTATAGAAATAGTAATTTCATAGTATAGAAATATTAATCTCATAGTAATAGAAATACCCATGTACTTACCGAGGACGAATTGTAACTTATATCTCTGGCCAGCAGGCAAGATTACCTCTGTGAAAGACCTGACATTCGGATCGACTAGGGGTCCAATCATTGCATTGCAGAAAATCCATGTGGGTTATATGTGAAGAAGGGTGGACTATCTGCCTTCTCTCACGTACAACCCTATTCCCGCGGAAGCCCACTTTCTCTCGGTACACAGAGACCAATGTAGGATGGTGCCAAACAGGTCATCACGGAAGAAAGAAAGGACTCACCGAACCGGGATCACTAACTAATACTAAGATAATCCGAACCGGGATCACTAACTAATACTAATTAATATATAATAGAAAAAAACTGTATTTCTGATACTTTTCCGGTCCCTTTGCTACCGCGGGCCTTACGCAATCGATGGATCATATGGATATCCCTTCACACAACATAGGTATCGAAAGGATCCTCGGCCAAGACTCACGAAAGGCACGAAAGACCCGGATCTTTCAGGAAAATGATCCTATTGAAGAGTGCATAAACCGCATGGTAAGCTCACACTAACCGTCAATTTTGGATCCAATTCGGGATTTTCCTTGGAGGTATCGGGGAGGAAGGAATTGGATGTAATAATATCGATTCATACAGAAGAAAAGTTCTCTATTGATTCAAACGTGGGTCGGATAGAGGAAGAGGAAAAACCGAGATTTCACATAGTACTTTGTGATTTTTGATCGAAAATAAGTCTGAGTATTTTCGTACCCTTCGCTCGATGAGACAATGGGTCAGATTCTACAGGATCAACAACCCCATGGGAAATAAGAATGATGGAAGGGAATACAAAGAAGAAAAAGAGAGGGAAAGCCAATCGCAATGAAAATAAAACGAATAAGCAAAAAAAAATAAGTCGATATTCAAAATAAGTAGAAGATAGAAGAGGCCCAGATTCAAAAGGAACAAAATTCAAACTCGAAAAGGCTCTTTGGGATTCTCGAAAAAATAAGGGGCTAAGGTGGTTGATCGAGAAAGATTTCTTGTTCTTATTATAAGATCGTGATGTGATCCGCATATGTTTGGTAAAAAGAATAATTCCCCTTTGATCATCAATGGAAAGTGTTCCACTTGGAACATGGAAAACGTGATGGATGGGTTCTTAGTTACTATTCGGGACGGAGTGGAATAAGGGAGGAGGTCTCGAACGAAGAAAAGGATCCAATTCTTGCGAAAGAATTGAACGAGGAGCCGTATGAGGTGAAAATTCATGTCGGTTCTGTAGAGTGACAGTAAGGGGACTTATTGTCAAACTTTTCACTAGTCACCCTCAAAAAAACAACCGCCTTCGTAAGTTGCAGACGATGAACGGTTTGAAATCAGCTTCTATTACCTTGGTATTGGCCATACTTTACACGACCAGTCTGTAGTATTAGTAAGCGGAGGAAGGTTAAGGATTTACCCGAGTGTGAAGATATCAAATTGTTCGAGGACACCCTAGAATGCTGTCTGAGTCAAGGATCGTCGAAAAGGGTGCAGTGAGTGGTAGATTCTTATCCACGCTGTATCATTTGATGATGCATGTGAATCGCTAGAAACATGTGAGGTATGGCTTACCCAATAACGAAGTTCTAAGGGGACGGAGCAGGCTACCATGAGAAAAAGATCTTCTTTCTCAAGAGATTCGCTTCGGAACTATATATGTCCAAGTCCAATTTGAATCATTTCAGAGGTTTGTCCCTATTTGGCAGTGGCAACAAACAATCGAAATACCTCGACTTTTTTAGAAAAGGTTCCGAGTCTCAATAGCAATGATTCACGAAGCATGCTTTTACATTACACTATTGCGGAAACCTAAGGACTCGACCGTAGGGATATGTAAAATACAGGATTTCCAATCCTAGAGGACAAAGGAGAAACGGATACTCAATTTAAAGTGGTAACAGGATTCCTTACCGGATCTCATAGATACATATAGAATCTTGTGGAAAGCCGTATTCGAGGAACGTGTATGTACGGCTTGGAGGGAGATCTTCATATCTTCGAGATCCACCCTGACAATTGGGGTGGTTCAAAAAAGCCAAAATAAGTAATTCGTTTGGAGCCCTTATAAAAAGAAAAAACTGCTTCTGGAACCTCTTTCACGCCCGTCACGTCGAGACTGCAGAGAAAAACTGCAAACACGACCAATTGATCGTAATATCGATTAGTTAACAGGTTGGTTAACCGTATTCTGAAACACGGAAAAAAATCATTGGGCTTATCAAATTATCTATCGAGCCATCATGAAAAAGATTCAACAAAAGACAGAAACAAATCACCTATATGTTTTACGTCAAGCAATACGTGGAGTAACTCCGATATAGCAGTCAAAGCAAGGGAGGGTAGGCCGAGGACCTCCGAGCGTAGGTTTTCGGGGCCGGAATTCTTCGTGAACGATTCGCAAGTCAGCCTCTGGGGCTCAGAGATGAGGTTTCCGATTGGGTGTGGGTCGCCAATCGAGATTTCAGCGATCATGCGAGAAAGTAACGATGGTTTTGCGTGTGATGAGTCGCGGCCGGCGACGCGCGCCCTAGCAGAGAGGGTCCGGATTGGTGTCGCAATCGCCGATTCGAGAGGTTCGAGGGGGGAAAGCACGATGGGCGTTGGCGCGCGACGGGGTCGGGGCCAGGACGAGTACTTGGGCGACGGACGACGCACGCCAAAAACGAGTGCGATCACACTAGCACTAAAACAAGGATTCCCATCAGAACTCCGAAGTCAAGGTGCTGGGCGGAGAGTAGTACTAGGATGGGGGACCCATGGAGTCCTCGTGTTGCACTCCTTTGTGCTCCCAAGCGGACCAGAACCTCGCGCGGGACCTCCGAGGCGCTGGTTTTCGGGCCGAATTCTTCGTGACCGCTTGCAGTCCGCCTCGTGGGGCTCGGAGAGAGGTTTCAGGATTGGGTCGCAATCGAGATTCGAGACGTTCGAGAAAGTTACTGACCGGTTTTAGCGTGCCGGATTCGGGCCGGCGACGCGCG